>VMDO01004916.1:0-12500 GCA_007922755.1 Pedetes capensis
GTTTAAGTCATTAAAACATCTTTAAGCATTTTCTGGTTTGAGTTTGCTCTGCAGCCTTGCTGGTTCCTGGAATGTATTTTATTTTTCTTTTAAGTCGGTAAAAGCAGAAGAAGAGGGGGGCGGGGTGCTGGGGGGGAAAAGTGCATTTCCAACAGATTTTCCTTTTTCTCGTTCCTGGGGTGGGGAAGAGGGTGGAGAAGAGAGCAGGACTCCTTGTGTTTGAAGAATCTGCTTGGTATTTTAGGGCCCATGCACTTGCTGACATCCTATGCATTCTGGGTCTGGGTGGAACCCGAAGTCATGACAAGCCGGGTAAAGCGACGCGCAGGGCAGGGCGCAGCGGCCAAGCGCACAGCCCGCTGAGCGGCAACAGGCAGAGCCGGGCCTCCGTTATCCCACCGCCCAGCAAAGCGACCCCGCCTCCTCTCTGCCCGCGTGCACTGCGAAGCCCTTGCAGTGGAATCTCACCCACTTCCGCTTGAAGTCCAGGCCGAGTATCCGCCTGGGTCCCACCCCACACCTGGCAGGGACAGTGACTAATGCAGCCACGTCGGGGCCGGGACCCAACGCGCACGCGGCGGTGAGGACAGAAGGGGATGCCCGTCAGGCCTCAGCTTGACGCGCTTGATGCCGACTTCCTTGACCTCGGGACTAACCTCTAAGAAGCCAGCAGCGACAGCCCTGGAGTCTTAGAGGAGGAGTCTGGAATCCGGGCTTTTGGGTCATGAGGTTTGTGCCAGGATTCGGAAGAGGCAGCAGCCAGAGCCGGATGCCGGATGCCGAATGGCCACGCAGAAGCCGTGCTTTCAGGGGAGACGCCCAGACCAGGAGCAGGCTTGGGACTTAAATGGGCTACGTCTCGAAAGGGCTGCAGTTTCTCTGGCAGTACTCTGTTGGAGCGGGAGGGTGAGCGTCCCCAGGACGGAGCCGTGCCAGGGATACAGTGAGTGTCCAACAAGTGCAGCTTTGAAATGACCCCATCAGAATGTTACCACCACCCCTCCCCCACCCACCGTCGCATTTCTGGGAAGCCCGGTCTCTGCTGACTCTGTTTTCTCATTGAAGAACGGGGAGGTCCAAACGTGCAGTTTTCCGAAAGGGGATTTTTCACACGGTTGGAAAATAGGATGGAGATGCATTTAAGAGATGAGGACTGGGCTAACAGACTGGAGGTGGGACACTCCAGGAGCGTGCTGTTTGTTGAGAGGGACAGTCACCTTAAGGAAACTTTGGCTGGGAAAGCCTCTCCTCCCAGAGTGGCCAGGAGGCAAGTAGCTAGGGAGGTGGCTGGGCTACCTTCTCCCCACCACACGCTGGCTCTGCAACTTCCAAGTGTGCCTAATCCTGGCTGGCACAGGGTAGGGAAGGACTGGAAGCAAAGAAGAAACAGGAAAGTCTGCCTGGCAGTAGGCTAGGAGCAGAATGGAGTCCTCAAGGAATTTGCAGGTCTGTAAGGAAGAGACAGCTGAAGCCCAATGTAAACCCAGGGAAAGTGTGTTGCCCTGGCTACCTCATTGCCTGAAGACTTCATTCCAATCTGGACTATGCTGTGACCTGGACTTGGCTATGGCCTTATAGCACCTAACTTGTCCAAGAACTTACAGGGCAGGAAACCAAGGCTCCACAGGGCCCTGCCCTGTAGGGTACCATGTCATCAATGTAGGCCCAATGCATCCTCACACCCCCACTGTGCAGGCTTGGTATCCCTGACCTCTGCCTCTAGCTAAGGTTTATTTCCCCCCAAAAAAGAATGCCCTGGGCCACCTTCCTTTGGGAGACATTTTGCATCTTAAAAAACCCGTCCTGGGAACCACCAGACCTTGCATTTTGCAGGATGGATAGAATGAACTTGACCACTAGGATGCAGAGCACCGTGGGTCCCCAGAGCAGGCTGTGTGGGCCTGATGGGCGCATCCCAAAGGAGCAGAGCACTCAGCAAGCTGTGTACTCTCAACCCTCCCAGAGAGGACGGTTCTCGCCATCCCCTGCTGGCCTGACACTGCAGATTCCCCAGGGACCCTGCCTTTGGGATGCAGTTCTATCCTGAAAACAGCCAAGCCCAGCAGTAATTTGGCTCTGAAAATTGGTGCCACCGGAACAGCTGAGAGCTGGCAAGCCCAGTGCCCCCGCGGGTCAGCGCCTGTCAGTCCCCATTAAGATATGCAAAGCCAAGGCACCAGCGCAGCGCTGTCACCTCTCCCCCGGCACGTAATTGGTGTCAACTGTTTGATTGCAATAATTGCTACTCTCTGAGGAGGTGGCATCTAGGCTCTGCTGGAATGGAGCTGGTCACTTGCCCCTGGGGGCCTCGGAGACCCTATGCTATCCTGCTGACTGCTCCCAGAGATAGGAGACCCATGGGCCCCAACTTGGGTGGAGGGCCCTTTCCTCCTTCCCTTTCCCAGAGAGGGGGAGGAGTCCCAGGTCTGTTCTGTCATCTCACCAATAAAAACCACATCTTCTTATAGAGGGAGGAGGAGCAGGAAGGCTTAGGCATACATTTCCCACCCCATAATAGTCACAATTGCAATTACTTCATGGCCGTTATCTTAGCTGTTCCTCATCAAAGCCTGTGAAGTCAGTATTATTAAATCCTACTTTACAGATAAGAAACTGAGGGGGGGCGCACAGGGCGAGAGTTGTTCATGGCCCTTATCATATACCTGGTGAGAGGCAAAAACCAGGCAGGAAAACTAGAATTGGTTTCCCAAAGCCCTGCTCTCATCTCACCCCCCAGATGAAGAGGCCAAGCAACCTACAGCATTTGGGAATTTGTAGTTTGTGCACTGGGCACCCTGAGCATGGGATACTTGGGATCATGGAGGAAGAGACTTTTGCGGGGTGGACATGCTGTCATTTCCTGAGGTCTTGGGAAGGAATCTCATGAGCACGCTGGGTTGTCTAGAGCAGAGTTTCTCAAACGTGGGCTAGATAAGTCTTCATTGTTGGCAACTGTCCTGTGCATCAGAGTATATGTAGCAGCATTCGCGACCTCTACCCACCAGATGCCAGTATGCACCCAACACTTTCCCAGTTGTGATTACCAAAATGCATCCAGAAGTTGTCATATTTCTCCCCTTGGAGGAGAGAGACATACCACCACCAACTGAGAACTACTGGTTCCAATTGAGTCCCTGTCAGAGCCAGATGACCTGAGTTTGGCAAGTGAGCTCAATCCAACCCACTCAAAGAAAACTTCCCATATCACCTGCCACATAGAAGAAAGATGCTAAAGGATGGTGATGCACATCTGTAATCCCAGCACTAAGGAGGCTGAGGCAGGAGGATTGTGAGTTCGAGGCCAACCTTGGCTACATAGTGAGACCCTGTCTCAAAAAGAGTAGGAGAAGAAGAAAGGAGAAGAAAGATGCTAGATACAAAAATAAGTCAAGGCCACTGCCTTCAAGAGAAAACAAGCAAAGCTTAAAGACAGGATTTTGTTTTTATTTTTATTATTCCCTTGTCTGTTTGTTTGTTTAGATGTAGGTGTTACTATGTTACCCAAGCTGGCTCAGAACTCATGGATTCAATAGAACCTTCTGCCTCAACCTCCCAAGTGCTGAAACTATAGGTTCATACCACGACCCTGGGCTAAAGCCAGGGTTTCCAGTGCCATGTGAGAAGCAGCACAGGGTGAGGCATGATGGTGCACACCTGTAATCTCAGCACTGGGGAGGTAGAGGCAGGAAGATCATGAGCTTGAGGCCAGCCTGTCCTACATAGTAAGACCCCTGGAGATGTAGCTCAGCTGTGTGCTTGCCTAGCATGGACAAGGCCCTGGGTTTGACCTCCATTATTGGAGAGAGAGAGAGGTGGGGGCTGGGGAGTGGACACTGAACCTGAAGGGTGCCAGAGGAGGAGTCCTCCAGCAGGATAGGACGGACTAGAAGTGCTTCCCAGAGGACCAGGGTTTAAACTAGAGGAATGACCAATAGGCATTAAATAACAACAGCAGCAATTACAATGTATTGCTTCTGCCTGGTTTTGTTGCTCTTGTTTGCTTATTTTGTTTTGGTACTGGGGATTGAACCCAGGGTCTTGCATATGCTAGGCAAGTGCTCTACCACTGAGGTACTTCCCCAGCCCTGCCTGTTTTCTTAACTTGCTTAGAACAGGAAAGGTTTGGTGGTTAAGTTTCTGGAATATGGGGTTGCAAATATGCAAACCCCAATGGAGAATCAAAAGAGGAGAGGGGAATGGAAATAGTCATTGAAAGTGTTCCTTGTCTGTACGGACTTTTTATTCTTTTATGTCTTTCTTTCCCTTTTTGTGTGTGTGTGTGTGTGTGTGTGTGTGTGTGTGTGGTACTGGGGTTGAACCCAGGGCCTTGTGCTCCCATGATTTGCAAGTGCTGGACCACGGGGAGCTGCACTCACAGCCCTTTTTTTTTTTTTTTTTTTTTTTTTTTTTTTTTTTTTTTTTTTTTTTTTTTTTTTTTTTTTTTTTTTTTTTTTTTTTTTTTTTTTTTTTTTTTTTTTTTTTTTTTTTTTTTTTTTTTCAGACAGGGTCTCACTAAGTATGCAGACTGCCTCTGGTCTTGAACTTGGAATCCTCCTGTCTCTGCCTCCCAAGTTGCTGGGATTATTACAGGCATGAGCCACTGCGCCTGGCTGTACGGAGTTTTCAAACAATGATAAAATCTAAAAGTTCATCTTCTTTTTCATTTTATCACCATGTACACTAGCAATCTTACATCACTGATAAAATACTCCTCCCTGAAAAAACTTTTTCTTGTACTATGTTCTAAGCCATCACTGCAGTTACTCTTGAGTTCAAAGAATTGATATGTGAGCTTCACATTACCACATCTCTATTACTTACCCTGTGCTAAAGACTGTACAGTACCTGATAGTCCGCTTGAAGACTTCTCATGTGTGCAGACAGCCTGGAGCATTCAAACACTCAGCTCTGCTGGGTTCTTCATTTGGAGAGTAGCTTTGTAACAATTCTGAAACATTAAAGCTGCTTCTGCTAGCACTGCTGTCAACTTCTTTAAATCTACATATTCTGCCTCTAAACAGCAGATGCAAAAATAAGCAATGACACACAATGATTTCGAAGACAAAGTAACAGGGCGCGGTGGCCCAGCCTGTAATCCCAACAGCTAGGGAGGTGGAGGTAGGAGGATGGCAAGTTCGAGACCAGAGGCAGTCTGTGTAATTTAGTGAGACCCTGTCTCAAAAAGTAAAAAAAAAAAAAAAAAATGGGCTGGGGGTGCTGCTCAGCAGGTCCAGCACTTGCAAAGCTTGGAAGCGGGAGGCCCAGTACCCCCCCAAAAGAGTAACAAAGTAACAGACCCAAACTATTTTGACTCTTTCTCTATGCAAATTACTCTCTGAAATTTGCAGAGTTGACTTTTTTCCCCCCAGTACCATAGAGTTGAACCCAGGGCCTAATGCATGCTAGGCAAGTGCTCTACCACTGAGCTACACCCCCAGCCCCATTTTTACTTTTTATTTTTTGCTTTTGTGTGTCTGTGTGTGTGTATGTGCATGGTACGGGGCGGGGTGGGGGGGCTGCTGAACCGAGGGCCTCACACCTACTTGGCAAGCACTCTGCCACTGGGCTGCACCTCCAACCCTTTTTAAATTGAGACAAGGTCTCACTAAGTTACACAGGCTGCCTCTGGCCTTGAACCTATGATCTTCCTGCTTCTACCTCCAGAGTCACTGGAATTAAGGCGTGAGCCACCACATCAGTTTATTTTTTATCTTGAGACAGGATTTCACTAAATTGTACAGGCCACCTCTGGCCTCGAATGTGCAGTCCTCCTGCCTACCTTCTGTTCTCAGTTTCTGTGAGTTCTGCTTCTAGGAAACCCCTTCCCTCACCCCACCTCCCAGTTCTGTTGCTGCTGCCATTTCAACCAGCACCAGATCCATTAATAACATCAACCTGCACCCGTGCCTGGCTATTATAGTGTTTATTTTATTTAATTATCTACTGCATGATTATACAGAATTGACCAAGAGAACATTTTCCCTGTTTGACTTTCTTCTCTGGCCATGATTATTATTGAGTTGATATTTATTATAATTGTGATCATTTTGTCCTGGAGAAGGCTATTAAAAATGATTCCCTCAAGGTGTCCCCCCCCCCCCCCGCAGTACTAGGGATTGAACTTGGGGCTATGCATATTAGGCAAGTACTCTACCACTGAGCTATAACCCCAGGGGTTATAGAGGCAGGGTCTCTCTAAGCTGTCCAGGCTGGCTTTGAACTCACTATGTAGCCCAGGCTGGCTTTGAACTTGCGATCCTCCTGCCGCTACCTCCTGAGTAGTAAAGGTTACAGGTGTGTGCCATTACTCCCAGCTAGAGGTGTCTAATATATTAGATACCCCACTAGTCTGGAAAGGGAATGCCAAGTCCAAAATGTCCCAGAGGTCACCACTGACCAGACATGTGGCTGCCCACTGGGCCTGGCACCTTGCCTCCTTCTGGGGCCAACAGACAGCCCAGTGGGTATGGTACACTTGTACTTGCCACCCACCTGCTTGCCCAGGTTCCTTCCCTGCTGGGTCGTGCCCACAGCAGCCCCACCACATCCCCACCCTCTTCCCTTCCCTATACTCTTGGCCCAGCTTCACTAGACTAGATAGGGAAGGCTCTCAGGTGTGACCTTAGGGCAGTAACAACTTCAACATAGCCCATGGCCTCCTAGGAGCAACTGAGAAGGCAACTTCTTCAGATCCTTAGCATATTGAGGAAACTGAGGCCCAAAGAGAGACCTTGCTTCCCCTAAGATCACTCAGGAAGTTCAGGGTCAGGGTAGAACTGAAACTTAGCCTCCAACCACAGCACTCAGCCACAACCTAGCAAGGATGGGCTAATGGCGGAACTTGCCTCATCAGAGGCACTCCTCCCTGGATGCCCCCTCTGGCAAGGAGGGGCCCCTCACTGGCTCCAGAGTAGCCAAACCCCTCAGCCTTGGGCTGCACTGTTGTTCCTCCCACTGTAGAGGAAGGGACTGATGGCTTCCCCAAAAACCCCCAGTTTTTGAGACAGCGTCTCACTGTGTAGCCAGGGCTGGCCTCGAATTCTTGATCCTCCTGCCTCAACCTCCTTTGGTGGCATTTGAAAAATAAAAATACCATGGACTCATCCAACACATACGCACCCCTCCTTTGTGTCTGACCGTATTAGACCCTGAGGATACAGAAATAAGTAAGTCAAGGTCATTGCTTTCAAGACAAGGTTTTAGGGGCCATGTCAGAAACACCATAGGATGTTCAGGGAGCCAGAGTAGAATTCCTACCACAGGCTGGAGTGGCCTAGGACAGCTTCCCAGAGGAGGTAAGGCTTGAGCTAGAAGGATGATCAATAGAAAAGAGGGGTGGGACCGTGGGAGGCTTCAGAAGCAGCACTACTCAGGGTGCCCGCTTCCCCTGGAGCCTGTGGGAATCTGATCATGCCAGGCACCTTCTGCCAACACCCCCTCAATCTAATCTAAATCCAGTTCAAGACACTCCTCCAAGTGACCCACCTTGGTTAATGCCACCTGCCTCCTTGTACAGCCACCAACAGGACTGAACTCCAGGGCACCTGGCAGTGCTCTGTCTCCTTTCTTGATCTCCTAGGCCCCCACCCCTGTGTCTCTTCCTGCCCCTCCCCCAGCTCAGTGCAGCCTGGAGCCCTGGGCTCAGGTGACCTTGTCCTCCTTCTCTCCCTCTCCTTCTCCTCTTTGCTGTTCTTCCCCTTCCTTCTTCCTTCTTCATTCCTAATCTTGTAGTCTCTCTTTCTTTCTTGGTCTCCAGTGTATGCTCGGAGCAGAGCCGAAAATGTGATGGGATTCTCCAGAGCAAGGTCCAGGTGACCTGCAGCTCAGAGACATTGCAGGGGAGCGGGGATCCACATCACGCCAGACCCTTGGCCTGAAGCTGAGGAGGGGTGGAGTTGGGGGGAGAACAGTGTGACCAGCACAGTGTGTTGCTCTGTTCCAGGAAAAGGCGAGTCTGGGGACTTAGAGTCTGGGGAGAGACCTTCCGCTCTCAGTATCTGTGAGTTCTACTTCTAGGAAGCCCCCTCCCCACCCCTCTCCCAGTTCTGCTGCTGCTGAGACAGCTGCTGCTCCCATTTCAACCAGCACCAGATCCATTAATAGCATCAATTTTATTTGCTCCAGCCCCAGCTCCCTCCCTGCTCCCCAGGGGCACCCGATCCAGAATGCCAGGCCCTGCTTCCTTTTCTCCTGGAACACGCTGACTCCCTCCCTTGGGCACCGGGGGAGTTGGCAGGATAATAACCTGCGAGAGGAAAACTCTCTTCTCCCTGCCTCTAATCTTCAGCGCTCACAAAATTAGAAAAGGCATCAGAAGCCCATCCACTGGGCAGACTGCCTAAGGGATGTCATGCCATTAACCCCGGGCCGCCTTCTGCTGGTGCAGCCTGGAAGATGTTTCAGACCCTCCAACTTTTCCCAGCCTCTGCCTCTGCACAGAAAGGGAACCCGCCCTCTCTGTGTCCCCCATGCCTCCTCCTCTTCCTCACCCCCTCACCCCCACTCCCATCCCCCTAATCCCCCCATCCCCTTCCACACCCATGCGTACTACATGGATTCCTAGAGTAGCCAGGGGGTCCTTTCACTCCAGTGCAAGCCCTGAGGCCCAGGGAAGGACGTTTGCCATCTTGATCTTCCTTTAGGACGCAACTCAGCTGCTGCTTTGCTGGTCCATTCTACAAGGATTGACTGAGCCCCTGCTCTGCAGTGGGCTCCATCCTAGGCACGGGGGAGGCAGCAGGGAGCTCACAAGCTACTTCCTCCAGGAAGCCACCCCCATCCCCTGAGGCTGAGCTAGGTGTCTGCCAGGGGATGGCAATTAAGGGTTGTCTTGTCTGCCTCCACCCTAGGCTAAACACAGATAGCAGAGACCATGTCCAGTTCAGCTCTGCACACTTAGCACCTGGGACAGGGCAGGGTGCCTTTGAATGTTCAATATGTCTTTACTCAGCAGTCACAACTAACATAGTGCTTGCTGGGTGCCAGGCACCGAGTGCCAAGACACTATCAGCATTCTTATTTTAGAGGAGGAAGTTAAATCCTAGAGAGGCTAAGTGAGTCTCCCAAGTTTTCTGACCGGCAAGTGGTAGAAATCCAGGCAGCCTGGCTCCAGAACCCCGGCTCCTAGGGCTTCACTATGAGGACAGGAAGGAACTTGGCCAGGGATGAGGATTCTAGGCTTCTCTGTCACCTGTTCCTAATGCCCAGTGGCAGAGAGTCCTTCCTTCTACCTGACACCCATCTCAGCAACTACAAACACCACCAAGCCCTCTCATCTGTTCCCTCCAAGGAGATGGAGCCTGCAGACAGCTCCTGATCTCTGTGAGGTTTTCTCTGTAAACCCACAGGGTACCACAGGCACTCAACCCCGGGAATAAGACTAGCATCTCCAGTGCCCCCCCAGGTCTTCATTTCTAGCTCCCTGCCTAGGAGGCTTGCTATCCCAAGTCTCACGCTGTCATCCACTCCAGAAAGCCTTCCCAGGCATGTAGAGCCATCAGTTTAGGACCAGCCTGTGCCACCCAGAGCACCATCAAGTTTGGCTTAGCCTGGTTGCCACCTTAGTGCTGAGCCCAGACTAAGTGCTGAATAACTGTTGGCTAATCGCTTGAGGGCTTCTTCTTCTTGGGTGATGTAGGCAGAGCCAGGGCAGAATTCTAGGTCCAGCCCTGCTATAAATCTCTGTGTGACCCAGACCACATCAGCTCTTTCTCCAAGACTTAGACTCTTCATGTACGACTAGATGATCTTTCGGTTACTTTCCTTGGTAAAATTCTAGCTTTGCTTACAAATTGCAAAAGCAGCCACGCACAGTGGCACATGCCCGTAATCCCAGTGACTCAGGAGGTTAGAGGCAGGAAGATTGGAAGTTCGAGGCTAGAGGCAGCCTGTGTAATTTAGCAAGATCCTGTCTCAATTTAAAAAATAAAAAAGGGGCTGGGGGTGCAGTTCAGTGGCAGAGCGCTTGCAAAGTGTGCAAAAGGCCCTGGGTTCAGTGCCCCAGTACAGCCAAAAAAATAAAAATAACAAAAGCAAACCTTTACAGGTCAGGGTCAGGCAGACTCCCCTTCACCATCCTGGCTAAGACTTGTCTACTGAGACAATAATAAGGTAAAGAGTGTCTGAAAGTAGCCCAGAGAAACCAGGTGTGGTGTTCACCTGGGAGGATGAGGCAGGAGGGAAACCTGAACCCAGGACTTCAAGGCCAACCTGGGTGATAGGGCAAGACCCTTCAGTCTCCCTGAAGTGAGTGTTCACGTGCCACGGTGCAGACGGAGAAACTGAGGCACCTCTCCAAGGTCACATGGCATGTGAACATCGGAGGGGGGACGGGGCAGGTGTGTCTGACTCCAAAGACAGGGCCCAGAGCTGCCTCTCCCAGCCTCCCCGGTCGGTATGTGGCTGGACCTGTGTCCCATCCCCAACCTACAGGCAGAACACCCAGATATGCATGAGGATGCAGAGAGGGTGAGGGCAGGGGCACCGAGCTCACACTCTATCTACAGCTGGATGAATCTCACAGGGCAGAGAGCCAGGGTGGAGTGTGTGTGTGTGTGTGTGTGTGTGTGAGAGAGAGAGAGAGAGAGAGAGAGAGAGAGGAAGAGGCAGAAAAAGAGACAGAATACACAAGTGAGCTATGGGGAAGACTGGGAAACCAGAGAGAAAAAAAAAATTCAGGAATGTTTGAAAGGACAGAAGGAGGGAGTCAATATGCAGACTAAGAAGGGGGACAATAATAACAACAATAATAACAAGGCTAACACAAACCTTGCCTTTTTTTTTTTTCCCCAAGCTGAATGTGAGCCTGTGAGCCAGAGCAGGGCTGAGGGGATTAATCTCTTAAAAAATAAGTGCCATGTGAGGAGACAGGCAGTGATTAAGGTTTTAACTGATCAGTCTGCATCTGACAGTGAACCAGCTATTATCTTAACGGAATCAAACGAACATTCAAAGCTGTGCTCAGCCCCAAACATGAAAGGAGACGTCATCTGCTGGCAGCTAGCAAGCCGCAGGGGGAGCAAGGGGAGAGAAGATCGGAGGGAGAGGAGGAGAGAGGGGGAGAAGAGTGTCACCGTGAGGAAGAGGGAAGATGGAGAAAAGAGGGAGTGAGGAAGGGCTGGGGAGATTTTGCAGAGGTTCTCCACCCCACTTACACACACACACACACACACACACACACACACACACACACACACACAGCCCCCACATCACAGGTTTTCATTGTGACACTCCTCTGCTCAGAAGCCTTCAGTGGCTCCCTACTTCCCAAAAGATGAAGACAGGACACAATGACAGCAGAGGCTAGGAGGATGGGGCTGTGAGGTTCTGGCTGAAACCTCATATCCTTGGGAACCCAGACCAGGCAGGACTTTTGCCCATTTGTTGGACTTGCAGATCCAGAGTGAAGGCTCAGCATGGAGTTCCTAAATAAATAAAGGAAAAGGAATAAAGGTAAAGAAACAAGATGAGAGATGGGGGGGAGGGGAGAATGCTTTTGCTAGGCATCTAGACTCATTTTTCCATTTATTCCTCCCAAAAACCTAGCAATCAATGCTATTGAGATGGTGGTCAGAGACATGGGTGGCCCTGCTTCAGGCTCCTCAGCTTATAGGAGGCAGCGCTGGGATTTGAACCCAGGCTTCTGCCGCTCCAACTTCTCTACTTTTCTCACCAGAAAGGCAAACAGAAGAGCACAGAAGGGAACCAGGAAGAGCAAAAGTGAACAGAAAAGAGCCCTGAGGGAGCGCCCTTCTTGTACTTTCTTCAAGTGCAACTCAGGAGGCTGAAGCAGGAGGATTATGAGTTAGAGGCCAGAGGCAGTCTGCATTATTTAGTGAGACCCTATCTCAAGATAACAAAACAAAACAAAACCTTGAAAAGAGGGTAGGCGTGTCAGTCACGGGTACAGCATTTACAAAGCATGCATGAAGCCCTGGGTTTAGCCCCCAGTACTGGGGGAAAAAAGAAAAAGAAAGAGGGATGTTCCCATCCCACTGTTCCCAAGCAAGGGCACTGGTGAGAGGGATTCTGAAATCCCCTCTCCTGGGGCCCCCTGGACCCTGGGCCTGGACCAAGGCCTGGCACATTAGTGTTTGTTAGAGAATGGAACGTGGGAAGGGTGTGGTTCCAGAGCAGGTTGTGCCAGGAACCTGATGGAGAGAGATACCTGGTCTGTGGCCTACTCCATCCCACTTCTAGGGGTATCTGGGGCAGGAGAGGGTCGCATCCTCGCTGCCCCAGACATAAGGATACCTGCCCTGAGGCTGTGCATGAGGTTGTGAGCCTGAAAGAGAAAAAGAAAACACAGTAGAGGGCCAGGCATGGTGGTGCACACCTGCAACCCCAGCGCTCAGAAGGCTGAGTCAGGAGGATCTCAAGCTCCAAGATCCAAGCCAGAGCCTGGGCTATATAGTGAAATCCTATGAAGGAAAGGGGCTGGGATTTAGCTCAGTTGGTAGAGCACTACTCTGCAGTCTCTGAGGTCCCAAGTTCAATTCCCA
>VMDO01004916.1:17500-102929 GCA_007922755.1 Pedetes capensis
TCAGGTCAGAGAGACGCATCTGTATCAACCCCAGCCTCCACAGAGGTGTCGGGGCTCTGCATCCCAAGCCTGCCCTCCAGCTGTTGCATCGGCCTTGGGGAAGCCCCTCAACCCGGCTGCACCCAGCACCGTGGCAGCAGTCATGACCCTTGATCTCAGGGTCCTTGCCATCTAGCTGGGGCTCAGAAAAGGTTTGCTGATGCCATAGGTGGCTGGTGATGCACACATTCATAACAGAGGGTGAGCGCCATGAGCAGGAGCGAAGGAGGATGTCACTGTGGATTCTTGGACAGGTCTTCATGACCCAGGATTGCCAGGCTGGCTTTGGAGATATTAGGAAGAAGGCAGGCAGAGAGAGGACAGAGAGGGTCACAGGGGCAGGAGGTGGGGTCCTCAGGTGGGAGGGCCCTAGGGGGCCAAGCGCCTTGAATGAAGATAGTGAAGTTTGAAGCTCCATCTACATCCAACCCTCCAGGCTGACACAGCCCAGAGGTGAGTCAGGAGGACAGCAGGGCTCACAAGTGCCTCCACCAAACCTGTGTCCACTCTGACAGCCCCTGCCAGCTGCCCCAGCCTCCCTAGATCCCCAGGGTCAGGACATTACAGGCGAGATTTATCATGGGCAGGTGTGCCCCAAGACGGTATATTATCCAGGATTATGAACTGTAACAGGATAATCTCTCTAATGTAATTCAAGCTCTCGACATGGCTTATGGCTCCTTAATGTACCTCAGACTGAAGAATTACAGGAACATTCTCCCTCCAGCTCCCCACATCCCCTCCCTCCCTTCCCTGTCAACCCCTAAATGATTTAGGCAATTGCCTGCAGCCAGATCCTGGCATTTAGTCATAATTCAGTGCAGTTCAGTAAACATGATGGGCAAGGAGCTTCCCCTGCCTGCCCCTCATCCTCGCAGCCCTCTCTCCCCGTCACTCAATCCAACCACAAGGGGCAGGCTGGATGCAAGACAACCCTGACCCTTAGGATCCTGGCACTCACCTTAAGATAATGTCTGGGCGCCAGGGCTTGAGCAAGCAGGCTTGGCCTTGGGGTCCCCCATCTAGCATTGTGTTCCCCTGGACTCCATCACCCCCTATGCTGAGAAGACAACTCCAGAGCCATGGAATAACATCACAGCCAGAGAGATTTTAGGATCCTAAGATCTAAGCACTCTAGTCTATGAATTCACCTTGTAAACCCACGCAACTCAGACAGAAGGTTTTTTCCTAATAATGTTGTTGTTAGGTGCCATCGAGTCAGTATCCAACTCATAGCGACCCTCATAGGGTTTTCAATGGCTGAGTGCTTCGGGGTTGCCTTGGGAGTGGATTGCGAGGCCCTTCTCCCATTTTTGCGGTGCTGGGAATTGAACTCGGGGCCTCAGAGACTGCAGCACAGCACTCTACCCACTGAGCTAAATAATAGATGGGGTTCATTGAGCATTTACTATGTACCAAACATTTTCCTAAGTATTTTATGTGATTCATTTATCACTTCTCAGCCTTTTGGCTAAGTTCAAGTGTAATTCGTTCATTTTATGCATTTAACAGTCTTTGAGTAGGTACTATTATCCCCCATTTCACTGACAAGAAAACTGAGGCTTGGAGAGGTGAAGTTAATGTCACAGATCTACAAAGTGGGAAGGTGGCATGTGAGCCCAGGCAACTGGTTCCAGCGCCTGCTCTGGCACCCTCTGCCCTATACCATCCAGGATCTTACAGTGTTTGAAGGTCAGCCTTGGAATGCAGAGGGCTCCTCAACAACCTCACTATGGTGACCCCCCCCATCAGCCAGCTGTGAGAAGACTATTTGGAACCCCTCAGCACAACTCAGGGCTGGGATTTAGCTCTGTTAGTAGAACGATGCTCTGCAGCCTCGGAGGACTGGGTTCAATTCCCAGCACTGGGAAAATGGGAGAAGGATGTGGCAATCCCCTCCCAAGGCAATCCTGAACCAATCAGCCTTGGAAACCCTATGAGGGTCGCCATGAGTTGAACATGACTAGAGGGCACCTAACAACAACAATAGCACAACCCAGGCAAATAGTCCCTTCTCTAGCCCAGCCCAGCCCACCCATTACTCCCTCTCCTGCTCCTGCAATCTTTGTGCCCACCCCTCCCCTCCCCTTTTGCTTAAACACAGAGCCACAGGCCCCTGCAGGCTGCCAGAACCCAAGGAAAGCAGGAAGAGTCTCCCCTAAGGGGAGAGGTGACCTCAGGCTGGGAAGAGTTCTTCCTAAAATCAGCTTGATCAAAACAAGGCAGTGTTCTGGACAGGCAGTGGTGTGTCTAATGAGTATCTTCTGGATGCACCACATTGGTCTTTTCCTACTGGTCTTCCTGACTTTGAGCACATCGCTTGGTGACTTGATGGATTAACATTTGGTGACTCATTATCTTTACCTCTAAAATGGACTAATAGCAGCAAGGACTAAATTAGAAGATGCAGGGTAGGGGGAACTTCAGATAAAGTACTCCATACATGCAACTCCCGTATCTGTCAGCTTGTCATGTGGTGGGAGCTTGTGTGTTGCTGTGATGCTGAAAGCTATGCCACCAGTATTTCAGACACCAGCAGAGCCACCCACAGTGGGCAAGTTTCATCTGAGTTCCCAGACTAAAACAGACTAGATAGAAGGACCTGGCAGCCCACTCTCAAAACAATTAGCCATTGAAAACCCTATGAATAGCAGAGAAGCACTGTCAGATATAGTGCTGGCTGAAAGGCAGTCAAGAATGACTGGGGAAGACTTGCCTCCTCAAAGAAGGGTCAACCTTAATGATGGGAATGGAGTAAAACCCCTGGGGCCTCCGTTTGTAGATGTGGAACAACTCAAAGTGAAAAGAAACACAGTTGCTGTAACAATGGGCTCAAACATAAAAAGAAAATGATCATATGAGTGGCACAGTGTGGGGGGAGTGTTTCATTGTGTTATACGTAGGGTCATTACAAGTCAGCTCTGACTCAACATCAACAGCACCTAACAACAACAACATACTTGCAAGTATAATACACACACAAACACACACACACACACACACACACACACACACACACACACACCCTGGTTGAGTTGGTCACTTTGTACCTCTAAGTAGGATTTAATTGTGCTCCCATCCTTTCCCCTGTGCTCACACCTAGTAAGAAGAGGAAATCCAAGTGATTGTCTATTTCTGATCTCTGGCCCTGAAATAGATTAAATCCAAGGTCTACCAGTTGCCCTGGATGCAGCCTTTGGCCTTTGGCACTGTTGGCCTGGGAGAGAACACTGTGCTGCATAGTCAGTGAGGTGGGTTTGTGATTGGTACCATTTGGCACCGTTCATTCATTGACTTGCACAGATGCCTATGGTACTTGGAGTAGTGGAATGAACCCCAGCAGAGGAGTTTGGAGACATCTGCACTGTGATTCTGCCTCCAAGGATAAAATAGTGGGAGAGGAGGTCCCAGGTCCCTTCCAGCTGACTCTGGATGAGGATTTGCCTCCTCCATGGGTTTGCTCTGTTCCTTTCCCACGGCTCAGGTCCTCTCTCTCCTGGCCTCTCTGTGGTCCCTTTGTATGGTCAACCGGGCTGGTTTCTTCCTGCTCAGAAGACATGGAGACCTGTTATTTCAGGCAGTGCCACCAGGGGGAGCCTTCATTTGGCCGTGAGGGGCAAGGAAGGAAGCCAGAACAGTGAAGCCTGGGGAGATAGCCAGGGCCCCACCAAGATCCAGACTGAAATAGGAGTTTGAGGACCAAGCAAGAGGGCCCTAAGGGACAGAGACCATACGGTAAGCTCTGGAAGGACTGAGCAGTCACTTTAGGTGTCACTTCTTGTCGACCACTCGCACCCTTGGAGTGTGTGGTGGGGTGATCTCAGTCAAACTCAGGAGCCAGGCAGGGCAGATGATCTTTCACACTTGGGAGAACCGAGGTTTGGAGAGGCTCCAGGCTCGCGTAGGGACACCCAACCAGCCTGGAGCAGGGCTGCTGATGGTCTGGGTTCCCTAATGGCTGGGCCTGGTCTTACTCGGCACACCCTGGCCCCAGGGTAGGCACACATCAGGGACAATTCCTGAATGGATGAATGAATGAATGAGTGGGCTTTGTGGACCAGGTTGCAACTTCGTTGGACTCAGGCCTTCTCTGCTTTGTGCTTTGTGCTTTGTGAGCTAGGCAATACCTCCGCTCACTGTCTACCCTTCCCTCTGCTTCATCTCTCTTTTTATTTTTTATTTTATTTTATTTTGCGGTATTAGGGAGTTGAGCCCAGGGTCTCATGCATGCTTTTGCAAATGCTCCATCATTGAGCCGCACCCCCAACCCATTTTTTACTTTTTATCATGAGACAAGGTCTCGATAAGTTATACAGGCTGCCTCTGGCCTCCAACTTGTGATCCTCTTGCCTCAGGCTCTCAAGTTGTTGGTACTACAGATGTGATCCACCATACCCAGTCCTCTGCTTCATCTCTTACCATGAGATTCTCAAAGCAGAGGGTGACTTTTATCAGGTCAAACTCACTTGTACGGTGAGGAAAGCAAGTTGCAGACAGGGCAAGTGACTAGCTCATTCTTTCAACAGGTGTTTTCTGATTAACTAGTTGCCTGAAACCTGTTCTAGGGGCTGAGACTCCTTTCAAAGCCTATCTTCATAGCACCCACAATATGGAAGGAGGAGACAGACAAGTAAAGTATGTGGCATTTTAGATTGCAATAAATACTATTGGGAAAATGATTGTGGAGCAAGGGAAATGGATAGCTTAGTGTGTATGTGTGTCCAGTGGGTGTTGGACGGTATTGGCCAGACAAAGGCAGAGCAAAGTGAGAGAAGGAGCACAGTAGAAATGGGGGGAAAGATTTCAAGCAGAGAGAATAGTAAGTTAAGTGCAAAGGCCCTGGGGCAGCAGTGTGATGTCCTGCCTGTGGAACAGTGAAGAAACTACTGTGGCTGGAGGGAGTGAGGCTGCATGAGGGGAGGACAAAGAGGTGATCAGATTAGTAGAGTCTTGTAAGAAACTGTTTGTGAGTAGGATGTGCAGCCATTGGAGAATTTTGAACAGAAGAGGGACATGGTCTGACTTCAGTTTTAAAACGGTAACCCTGGTTTCCCTGTTGAGGATGAACTAAGAGGGGTAATAATAGACAGGTTCACTTAGGCATTCTCGGGCAATATGGAGGAAAGGGGGGTTGAAATTGACTCCTGCCATTAGGCCATGATGAGTGAAGCCACATGTTTCTTTGAGAACACTAGAAGGGCATTTTCTAATGAACTCCACACTCTAATCCAAGACATTGATCCATTTACAAGACAAAGACCCCAGGTTCGTGTCACATTGGGTGCCCAGAGCTGAGTGCCCATGGCTGATGTCATCAGAGGTATACCCTAGTTTAAATAAAACGGGGGAAATATGCCCATTCTCCTTCCTTCTTCCTTCTCCTCTTTCCTCGCTACTTTTTGCCCTTAGCGTCTCTCTTCTTTCTCTCTTAACCATGTGCACGCCTCTCCCTTCTCTCAGGCCTGCCATCTCTAAAGTTCTTTTCCCTCTAGAACCCTGCTTAACTCTGTTCTCTCTGACTTTACCTTTCCGTGGGAAATAGAAATATTCTTATGCAGATTCACCCAGGGAACACAGGCTATTTCAAATTCCTTTCCAGGTTTACCTAAGCTTCTCCAGATGCCTCAGTCTTCTCTGTGATTATTTCTAAATGGTATACTTTTAATAAACCTTATCTATACCCTCTGGGGCTGGGATTTAGCTCAGTGGGTAAAGCGCTGCACTGCAGTCTCTGAGGTCCGGAGTTCAATTCCCAGCGCCGCAAAAATGGGAGAAGGGCCTGGCAATCCACTCCCAAGGCAATCCCGAAACAGTCAGCCATTGAAAACCCTATGAGGGTCACTACGAGTCGGATACCGACTCGACGGCACCTAACAACAACAACATCTATACCCTCTACTGTAACTTCTGTGTCAGGTATAAATCCATTCAGATGCTGGATACAAGGACCAGGGTTATGTTGGCAACTTCCTGGACCCGTGCTCAGGACCTGCTTCTCTGTGCTCCCAGGGAATCTACCCAGTAACAATAAGAAGTGACAGTGGATAAGTTAGCAGGTGTTGCAATATTTCATCAAAGAAAGATGGTGGCTTGGAACAGTGGGCTAAGTGGAGAATGGTGAAGAGAGGCAGATTCTGGATATGTTTTGAAGGCAAAATAAACAAGATTTGCTAAGACATTTGGGAGAGCCATGGCAGAACAAGCACATGGTTGAGGAATAACCCCAAGGTTGTCTTTGGGAGGAACTTGGGAGATGAAGTTGCCCTTTCCTGCGATGGAGAACGCTGACAGATGCAGGTCTGGTGGGGAAAGGTCAGAATATGGACACTGAGTAAATTGGGTTTGTGATGCTTGATAGGTGTTCAGGCGTGAACAATAAACTGGATTTAGAAGTCTGCAGGGCTGGAGAGATGAACGTAGAGCTAAGAGAGCAAACTCGAAATCTCAGGTCTCCCAGCTCCCAACAGAGCTCTCTCCACAGTAAAGAGAGTCCTCATGCTGCCTGGAGAAGTTGAATCCCCGCGCTCAGATCCTAGGGCGCAAGGAGAGGAAATACGGTAACTGCGCACACTCCCCCAAGCCCAAGTTCGCCCAGAGCCAGAGCTGGGGAGGTCGGAGAAGGCAGATGCGTAGAAGGCCTGGCTATCGTGGGGAACTTGGACGAGGCCTGAGGGGCCCTGAGATCCGCAGTCCGCCCGCGGAGCTGGGGCTGCTTGGGATTAGAGGCCGATCTCCAGCGAGGTCTGGGTTTCTTCTCTCGGCATCGGTCTTGACTTGTTTCCTTGAGCCACGGTCAGATATTTACCTAACCTCGCAGTTCGGCCTCCTGGGGGCCAGCAGGGACTCTTGGAGGCCTAGCGGGAGGGCAGGCGGAGAAAGGGAGGGAAAGGGGAATCTTTTTCCGACTCCTGACAGGCCGAGGCTGCCTAATACGCGCACTCAGTCCCAGGCCTGACCCCTAAACCTTCAGAGGTCAGCCAGTCCCTGGATTCCAAGTGGCAGCGTGGGAAATCAGGGGCCAGGAAAGTCTACCCTGCCCTCCCTTAAAGAACGAAGAAACCAACCGAGTGGAAGGGTAACTTGCCCAAGATCCACAGTGAACCGGCCCAGTGCCAGACTCTCAGTCTCTTGGGTCCCCAAATTCATTGTCCTTCAAATGAGCACTGGACACCCGGTGGTCCCAGGGGAGTGGGGGCACTTCAGATCTGTACAAAGTCACATTTACCAGTCTTGTGGCCATGACTTAGTTTCCTCGTCTGTAAAAAGGGAATCATCACTCTTGCCCTGCGTTCCTTGTCTTGTTACTGGACAAATAACTTAAAAAAAGAAAAAGAAAAATAAGCTACAGCTGCCAGTGGACGAGCCCCAGTGAGCCTGGCACTGTCCTGGGCGCCTGGCACCGGGCCTCGCCGCCTCTCTAGCCAGTGAGGTTGGAGGTGGTTAGAGGGCAGAACTCGGCTCTCAGACCAGAAAGGAACCCCCACCGCAAAGCGGTGACTCTCTCTCCACAGCTCAGGGGTCAGTGGGGAGAGCTGCGCAGGGGGAGGGGAAGCAGGCGGAGCGGAAGTCCCTGCTAGGAGGCCCCACTTCCCCTCCCCCCCACGCACCCCCCCCCCCCCGGCCAGCCCCGGGGCAGGTGAAGAGGGGACCGGGCTCTGCTCCAGGTGGCGGGGCAGTGACTGGGGTGGGGAAGGGCCCGGTAACAATAGCACTTTTATTTGGGACTGTTTGGTTCAGGGCGGGTGGGCGGAGGAGGAGGCGGCCGAGCGGGCCGCGGGGGAGGGGCTGGTCAGCGGCATCTGGCTGCACACCTGCTCCCGCTTAACCCTGTGTGCGCTGGGCCCGGGCGCTCGGCGGCGGCAGCGGGCTGGCCGGCCGCGAGGAAGGGACCCAGGCAGCCAGCCAGACGGCGCCTGCGGGGCCCCTGGCCAGCCCGGCGGCCTCGAGAAGCCGGAGCATGGAGATCCCTGTCGGCGCAGTGCTCCCGGGGCCCCTGGCCGCGCCCCTCGCCCGGCCTGGGGCCCGGCGCGCGGCTTCTGGGCTGGCCTCCAGCGCTTCTGCGCGGCCCCGGCGAGAGGGAAGCGAGGGGTGGCGCCGGGGCCTGGGCGCGGACTCCCCGCCGCCTTCGGGCCGTTCCGGGAAGCCAGCCTTCCGGAGGCGGCGCGGCGGCCACGGCCATGCCAAGGGCGCGCGGCGCAGTCCAGGCCCGGCGGGCGGCCTCGGGGCGGGGGAGCTCGCGGCGGGCGCAACCTCGCGCTAAATGCTTCCAGGCGAGGAGCTGCAGGTGAACCCCGCGACCAGCGCACCCTCGGGGGCCTGCGCCTCGCTGGCGCTCCCTGCTGGTGGGGCGCTCGCGGGCCTCACCGCCGCTCTGCACCTGCCCGCCCCGGGCCCCCCGCCCGCAGGTCCTCTGCGCCCTGACCTCCATCCGAGGCCTGGCGCGCTGGCACTTCGCACAATTCGAGCTTGTTTGTGGGCGGAGGAGCCGTGCCGGGTGCGGCGGACCTGCGCCAGCCCACTGATCCCATAAAATATTATTTGTGTTTAAAAATTCCAGTAATTGGCTATGCAGCCGCTTTTTCCGAGCCCCGTGCCAAGCGCAGTAAAATTGCAGTCCGGCCGGGGTTATTTTCATCATGCAAATTCCCATTTCTGTAAACAGAGTTAAAGCGCCTGGAAGGGGCCTGGCTGGTGCCAGAGAAGAAAAGCAGAGGGATGTGTTCTCAGATTCTGGGAGTTGGTCAAACCGAGTCTCCCCGTTCCTGGGATTACCTGGGTAACTGGGGAGTGCTATTCAGATAGTTCCTTCCATCCCTATCCCTTGAACTCCAATGCCTGGACTCTCCTGGGGAAAATCCCCCATTTCCTTAACTTTCTCTTTCCTCATCTGAACAACTTACATCATGAAATCGTGACACTGTAATTATTACCTCTTTTATCACAGGAGCAAACTGAAACCCAGAGAAGAGAAGAGTTCTGCCTAAAGTCACTCAGCAAGTGTGCGCTAGAGCCCAGGACCCACTTAGAATGCCCGACTCCCCCCCACCAATCAGGACCCCTGCGGGCCTGGAAGGGAAGAAGGCAGGAGCAGGTGGCCAGTGCTGCTAGGGCACAAGGCCCTAAGGCCTGGCTCTGGGAGGCTGACTTTGGACACAATAACTGCAGGGAAGACGCTCCCTCCTTCATACATACCCACTTCCTGTCCCTGCCTGAAAAGGAGGAGGGAGTCCCTCGCAGGGTCTTGGAAACCATGAGTAATGGACAGGGGAGCCTCTGCCTGGCTCACCCCAGTGATGGCTGCTGTCTGTGACAGGGAACCGCTGAGACGGGGAACCACACACATGGGAGGAACGGATTTTCTTAAGCAGACAGAGGGAGTCCACATTCTGAAGCTAGCAGGGAGTTGGGCTCAGAAAAGAGTAAGCAATAGTATGTTGTTGGTAATAGTGTGTGATTTATAATATTTTATTACTGTACTGCGTTGAATACCTACCCCCTGCCAGGGACTACTTTGCAATTTGCCTCATTTAACACATATAAGATAGGAAATGGGTACTAACTTTAGTTCCATTTTCCAGATGAAGATACTGAGGCCCAAGGAGGCCACCTGCCCCAGGTAGCCAGTAAGCAAAGCTCTTTCTCTGAGAATTTGTGTGAATGGAATATCTGTTGGTTTCCTTCTTTCCCTCAACAACCGGGAGTGTTCACACCATCCAAGCTTCCACTTTCCCCTTCTAGCCTCTGTGCTGCTCCTTCCTTGCCCAGGGTGCACCTCCTCCTGCCCTGCCTTCAGCCCTGGAGACCGAGGGGTCCCTGGAGGGACAGGGTGCTGGGAGCCTGCACGTGGCCCACTAACTCAGGCCGGTTAAAGGGAGGCAGAGTAAGGAGAGGTTTGTTGTTGTTGTTGTTGTGTGTTTGTTTTTGAGACAGGGTCTCACTATGTAGCCCACGCTGGCCTCAAACCCAGCCTCCCAAGTTCTGGGGTTACAGGTGTGCACCACCACACCCAGCCCATGGTAGGGAGAGTTTGCAAAAACCACTACTGTAACAAACAATGTCTTTCTCCACAAGTAGTTGTGAACTTGGTAGTGCCTCCCCCACCCCTGTGCCCACTGAAAACCAAACCCACACACCCCAAACCAGAAGTTCAGGTTGGGACTCAACAATAGGAAGATATTGCTAGAGGCTCAGGATTGTTTTATCACAGTGGGTGACCTTCTGAGACTTGAGCTTCCCACCCCCTCTAGTGTCTCAGCACAGGCTGGGGGCTCCCAGTCCCCTAGGGGTGGCAGAGGGATTCCTATGTCCCTTCATCTTTCTTGCTCAGAAATCAGTTCCACGCCTAGGATCCCAGCTACACTGCTATGCAAATACAGGTCCTCACACCTGTAATCCTAGCAGGAAGAGGCTAAAGCAGGAGGTGTGTGAGTTCAAAGCCAGCCTGGCCTACACTGTAAGTTCCAGTCCAGCCTGGGCTACAAAGCAAGACCCTGGCAATAAATAAATAAATAAATAAAGGCCAGTTGGATTCAGCGAGTGGACTGGGGTACTTTCTTGTCAATCTCTGTGTAGAAATACTGTCAAAGTGGCCGACATTGAGGGGAGGAGGCAGAAGTACCCTCAACTGGGCAAGGTTGGGGGACAGCTTCCTGGGGTGAGGAGAAATGACTGCAGGTTGGAGACCTAGTTGAGAAGGGAAAGAGAAAATGGAAAACAGTCTCTGGCAGACTCTTGTGGGGCACTGTAAGAGCAAGGCAATACCCAGGAGTCCCAGCCGACTTAGCCCATGTCCTTGGCAGGCTCACCTCCCCCTTACTCACTGTCCCAGGTGGCCCTCCCTCCCCTCCCCACATGACACAGGGAGTCACTACCTGGGCCTGGACTTGATTTGGGGACCCAGGAATGTTAGGAAGGTTCCCCCTTCCTGTCTAGCTCCAGGTCCTAACCTGCTCCTGTGCAGAGCCAGCATGAGAATGAAGTGGGCAATCTGCTGACCCCCAGAGTAGGAAAAGGCTCCCCAGATGAGCCACAGGCCACAGAAGATCTGGGGGAGGCTTGGGGGCAGCAACTTCCAGAAAGCCCACCAGACCAGGTTTGGTGAAGACCCAGTGGCTCCCACGAGGATGATGTCACAATGGGATTGGAGATCTGACCAGTACCTTTGAGCTAATTTCTTTTTAGACCTTGAAGGACAGAGATAAGGCTTCTCTTCCCTCACAGTCCCTCCTCTCCCTGCTTCTCCCACTCCGGAGAGGGTAAGATGGAATGGTGCCCATTTGGCAAGGGAATCTGGAGCTCCCTCTAAAGGACAGACAAAATCAGAGAGGACCTCAAGTCCCAGTCTCAAGTCCCATAAGGAAATCCCAGTTAGAAAAATATACAAGATATTAAAGGCCGGAAAAACCCAACTATGGTGCGGTACGGATTTCAATAAATATCCCTGACATCCAGGTACAAACTATGTGGTCACGACCATCAGAGGGGCAAGGGGCTAAAGGCACTTAAGCAAGGCATCCTTCAAAGTGAAGAATGGTCCAGGCTTTGAGTGGGCTCTGCATAACTGGTAGAATTTTTATCAGGCAGAGAAAGGACTGGTGACTTATTCTGGGTGGTGGGAACAGCATTTAAACAGCCTGGAACAGGCAGACTGGAAGCAGAATCCAGGATGAGACGTTAGCTGAGAGGTGTGGGAAGAATTGGGGGATCTGGCTCCTCCCACCCCAATCTCCCCTCAATCCTGGATCCTCCTCCTCATCTGAGGTCCCCCCTCCTCTTATGATTTTTTTTTTAAAGAGAAAAAGTAGGCAAATATCATCTCCAATCCTGTTTCTAAGATTCCATCAGTGGTGGACATTTGGGGCAAAGAGGAGGAGGAGGAAGAGGAGGAAGAAGATGAAAAGGAAGAAGATGCTGGGTGGGTTTGGCAGTGCACCTGCCTTCTGCCTCATCTACTGGCTGTTCATCGCTGGCTCCCACCTGGCATCCTGGTCTCCACCTATCTTGTCTGTCCTCATGGCCCCTTAGTACTTGCTCATCAGGACCTCATCTTCCCCCCCACACCCCCTGGCCTCCCTCTCCACCCTGATCCCCTTCTCCCTCCCACTTTTGCTCAGGAACAAGGCATGCCTCCAAGCACCCACCCAAGAGTTGGTGTGGGGGCTGATGGCCTGGCCCAGGTTCTCCCAGGAGCAGGCTGTGTGGTGGGACATGGACTTCTTCCTGCCACCCCTTCCAGTGCCCTGCCTCTGCAAGTGCAGCCTGAGGACAAAGGTGAAGCTCCACCCAGGGCCCACCCTGGCCTCCCACTCCACCCCTGAATCCTTGCCCTCCTTGGCATCCAGGGAGGAGTCCTCACCTTTGGAAGACCAGCCTCAGATGGTGACTAAGTCAGCGTCCCACAGGAAGACCCCCAAAGCAGGATCAAGGCTCTTTCCCAAGGCCAGACCCCAAGACTCCCCAAGGAGACCTACTGTCCTCCAGGCCTGGCAACAGGAGACTCCGATGGCAACATGACCTTCAATTATTATCAAAATCCCCTCCAAGAGTTCAGCTCTCAAAGGTGGACATGAACCCCCTGCCAAGGAAACTGCCCAGGCATTGGGTGCCCAGGACAATCCCTGGCACCAACTTCCTTTAAAATAAATATTTGTGTTAGATCAGCAACTATCTATCACTTTCTTCTGTCCCGAAAGACAGAAAAGATCCAATTCTAAGCATTATTTCATACAATCTTCACAACAGCCATAAAAGGTTGAAAATAGACCAGATTTTATAGATGAGGAAACCGAAGTTCAGAGGAATTTCTTGCTGAAGCAGCAGAGAAATGCTTTGATCTCAGATCTGAGTCCGGAGCCCACAGCCCTTTCTCTGAGCCCCACGGTGATATCTTCTTATGAGGCAGGTGGATGACAACCCAATGACCAGAGGCAAGGAACTTTCAAGACCTTAGTCTTAACCTGTCAGCTTTCCTTTGATTGAAGGCTCGATGCCAACTATCCCTGTGTCCCACACTGAAACTTCTTTTCCCCCCAGGCCAAAACAAGCAGACACGTACACCTCCAAATTCTCCTGCCCAAGACCTGTCCTGTGCAAATGGGTGGTTCCTCTTTGTATTTCCATCACCTTTGGAACTCAGTCCACCACCAGTTAAGAAGTTGAAACCTAATTTGAATGCTGTGGTTTGCAACACAATTAAAAATTTGAATACTGACTGGATAATTGTTGACATTAAAGATTTAATTTTTAAATAATAGACCTTTTTGAGGCCAGTTTTAGGTTCACGGAGTTGAGAAAATGAAACAGTTAATTCCCATATACCCCTCTATACCTGCTTTCCCCTATTATTCGCATTTCACATTAGCATTGTACATTCATTATAACTAATGAACCAATATTGATACATTATTATTTACTGAAGCCCCTAGTTAACTCCTATTCGCTTACTTTTTACCTAATATCTTTTTTCTCTGCCAGGATCCAACCCAGGACACCACAGGACATTGAGTTGTCATGTCTTGGGGTTAAGGACTTAGCTCAATGGAAGAACGCTTGCCTCACAAGTGCAAGGTCCTGGATTGGGTCCTCAGCACCAGAAGAAAAGAAAAAAAATCAAAAGAACACCAAGGCAATTAGTGGTCATGTTTCCTTATGTTCCTCTTGGTTGGGATAGTTTCTTAGGCTGTCCTTATTTTTGATGACTTTGACACAGTTTCAAGGTGTACTAGGCAGGCGTTTTGTGAAATGTCCCTCTATTGGGATTTAATGGGTTTTGGGGGATTTTTTAATAATGGTTAGACTAGGGTTGTAGGATTTTTGGAAGGGAGACCAGAGGCAAAGGGCCATTTTTATCACATTGTATTGTTGTTAAGTGCCATGGAATCAGTATCTTACTCATAGCAACCCCACGGACAACAGGGGAAACACTATTGTCAGTGCTTCTCTGCTGTTCGTAGAGTTTTCAATGGTGGATTGATTTTTGGGAGTGGGTTGCCGGGTCCGTCTCCCAAGCCTCACATTATGTAACAGGTTACATACCATCGAGGGGACTTATTCTTGTTGATACCGACCTTGCTCACCTGGCTGAGGGAGTATTCATCAGGTTTCTCCACTGTAAAGCTCTTCTCTGCCCACCCCTTGTCCACACAGCACTCTTTGGAGAGAAGTCCCTGGGCATAGCCCACACTTAGGCAGTGAGGAGCTCCCCTCCCCTCCTTGGAGGGTGGAATAGCTACACGAATCATTTGCATTTCTTCCACATGGACGATTTCTCCTCCCCCCCCCCCATTTATTTATTTATTCAGTTATTTATATCATCATGGACTCAGAGTGATTCATTTTGTACTTTGGATAATAATTTGATGCCAGTATATTTATTTTGTTGCTCAAACTGTTCCAGTTTGGGCCACTGGGAGCTACTTCAGTGGTGTCCTTTTGACATAGCCCCATCAACATGAGCTTTGTGGTTTTGCTTTTGTTTTGCTTCGCTTTAAGCACTTCCATCCTTGCTACCACTGTAAAGCACTCCAAGCTCATCTTGCATATTTCCCACCCTAGTCTGCAATCAGCCATTTCTCCAAGGAATCCTGCTCCCTTTTATTGGAAGCTTAGATCTGGGCACTAGGGATGCTGGTTGCTTCTGCTGTTAGAGATTTTGTTTTATTTATTTATTTTTTTTTTAATGTGACACAGGACCATGTTGAGGTTCTTTTTTAAAGAGTCCTTCTTGGCTCACTCCTTGGACTCAAAGATGGGGCGTCTCCTCCTAGTCAGGTACCTGCCAGCGTCCCCATCTAGATGTGCTCAGCATGACAGAGGTAGACTCAGTCCCACCGACTTGCCCCAGTGCTGGAGCCAGGGGTGCCTGCTCCAGCATTTGACACACTAGTTACCAGCCATGACAGTCCTAGGAAACCAGCATGGTTCCGCCCTGAGATGAGCTGAGAGAGGCAGACAGCGCCCACCACCCCATGGCTCCCAGCAGGCAGAGCCCTAGGGTCCAGCTGAGCCTGCCTGGGAGAGTGGATTGGGTGCACTCAGTGTCATCTGTGTCCCCTAGGCATCTGCTCTCCAGCCCCACCCCTTTGCCCCCAGAGCCTGACCCTCCTGGACTCCATTAGCCAGCGCCAGGACCCCCTGGCCTCGGTGGATGGTGGCACCAGCAGAAGGTGACAGGACAGAGGGATGGGAGGGAGCAGTGGGAATATTTGTCCCCAATGTCCTCCCAGCTGAGCAGTCTTGGAAATGTCTGTGCTCCCCATGGAGGGAGGATCACAGTGCCATGGGCACCCTCTCGTATGATTTCCAGGGCCACCAGGTGCTCAGGGCTTCCCACTCCTGGCGCCCAGCAGGACACACTCCTCAGAGCACGAGAGCAGGCCCACTGAGCCCCCTGGTCCCACTCCATAGACCCTGTGCTTGGTGATGGTCAGGAAAAAACCCCAGGCCACCGTGCGGGAGTGGAGGCGAGGAGAGCTTCCACTTGCAGCTGGGATTTTAAATCAACCCCTGTCTGTGCTGCCACCCCCAGGGAGCCTGGCTCTTCTCTCCCCTGTTTCCCTCTCTCTGTGTGCCTCAATTTCCAATTTCTGTCTGCTGGACCACTGGTGTCATCCTCTGTCATTTCTGCATCTGAGTGCCAATCCTTTCTGAGGAATCTTTCCGGCTTCCCTGCCTCTGACACCCTCATCCATCTGTCCGTCCCTCCCTCCACACCTAACTGTTCCTCTTTGTCCCTGTTTCTGATCTGCTCCATCTCCACCTATCCCTGTCTTAACCTTTTTCATCTGGGTCTACCTTTCTGCCCTGTCGTGTGGCATCTGCTTCTGCCCTTGGGGCCATCTCTCTTCCGTGCCTTGTGTCTGCCTCTGCCAGTGGCTTTCTTCCTGACCTGACCTGAGCAGAAGGCAGGGTCCCAACAGGAAAGCAAATGCACCCCCAAGTAGTTGAAATGAACAGACTTAAAGAAAGACACGTCTCTGGAGGGGAAAGGAACTGGAGATGACAAAGCTGAAGACACTAATGGTGCTGGGTGTCATTAGCTTCCAGAAAGCCTGGGGGGAGGGGGAGGCGTAGTCTTCCTGGTCCAGAGAAGGCTAGAGCCCAGGGAGTCACGGAGCTGCTGGTTCAGGAGATGCTGTCACTCTGGAGACATGCCTGCAGATGGGCATGCACAGACTCACTCTTCCTCCCCTCCTATCCCGCAGCTGCTCCCATTACCAAACCACCCAGGAAAGGAGCACTCAGCCTCGCTGGGCACAGAGCAGGGCAGAGAGGGTGAGGAGCAGGCCTGGATGGGGTTGGGGACTCATAGAGTAAATGCTTCTCAGAGTGCTGGCTGAGTGAACCCTTGGTCATCAACCCCCAGAGCAGGGTCCCCACACTCCTCCACCTCCCCCTACCCCCACCCTCCAGGGAACCATGTCTGAGAAGCCAAGGCAGGACATCTCAGCCCTGCTTAAGTAAGAAGATGCTGTGACCCCTGTCCCTCCTGCTCCCAGGCAGTTCTTGCTTAGCTGGTATTTAAGTTAGGATTAGGTTTGTGTAGGTGTCAGAAAATCCAAGATAACAGTTACTTACAAAAGATAAAAGTTTATTTCTGTCACATTCAGAAATCTCATATATAGCCAGGCTTGGGAGACAGAGGCAGGAAAATCACAAGTTTGAAGCCAGAGGCAGTCTGCAAAATTTAGTGAAACCCTGTCTCAAGATAAAAAATAAAAAGGGGGCTGGGGTGCTGGTGCAGCTCTGTGGTAGAGTGCTTGCAAAGTATGCTCAAGGCCATGGGTGCAGCCCTCCAGGACCCCCAAAAAAGAAAGAGAGAGAGAGAGAGAGAGAAAGGAAGGAGGGAGGGAGGGAGGGAAAGGAAGGAAGGAGGGAAGGAAGGAAGGAAGGATGGAGAAGAAAGCAAGCAAGAAAGAAAGAAAGAAAGGGAGGGAGGGAGGGAGGGAGGGAGGAGAAAAAAGAAAGAAAGAGAGAGAGGGAGGGAGGGAAAGGAAGGAAGGAAGGAAGGAAGGAGAAAAAAGAAAGAGAAAGAAACAAAGAAAGAAAGAAAGAAAGAAAGGGAGGGAGGGAGGGAGGGAAAGGAATGAAAGAAGGGAGAGAAGGAAAGAAGGAAGAAAGAGAAAGGAGGAAAGAAAGAAAGGAAGAAAGAAAAAAGGAAGGGAGAAAAAAGAAAAGAGAAAAAGAAAGAAGGAAGGAAGGAAAGAAAAAGAAAGAAAGAAAGAAAGAGAAAGAAAGGAGGGAGGAAGGAAGAAAAGAGAAATCTCATATATGGGAAGCACAGAGTTGGGCGAGTAGATTCACAAACTCATCAGAATTTCAGCCTCCTTCTTTTCCTTTGCTTTGTCTTCCTGAGTACATGGCTTCTACCTCTTGATCCAAGAGGGCTACACAAGCTCCAGCCATCACACTTACATTTCAGTCCACAGGAAAAGGATTCTCAAAGGATTCTCCTTCCACTTAGTATTTCCCCAAAGCCCCCCACATCCCTACTGACACATGATCATGAACCAGAACTGTGTCTTATAGCCACGTAGAACTAGAAAATAGTCTTTATTTGGAGAAGGGAACATATACAGAAAAAAAGAATTGTGATTGAATTACTAAGAAGATGAGAATGGATATTGGCATCAACTACTAGGCACTTGACAACAACAAACCAGCAGTTTTCTGCCACATGTGGAATGGCTGGCACTACAGGATTGGAGGGGTGGAGGAGGCAGAGGGAAGAGGATGCATGTGGCAAAGTGTTTAAGGACAAGGAAGGAACCCCAGCTCCCCTCTGACCCTCAGCTCCTTCCTCCAGGGAGCCTCCCCAGAAGGTCTTCTCAGCACTGCAGCAGGTGTGAGTTCTCCTTCCTCTGTTGGACCACAGCACTCGGTCACAGGCACACTGCTAGAACCACCTCCCCTCCCCAGCAGCCCTGGACACCACTGGAAGTACCTATAGTCTTCTCTCCAAAGCTACGCTTGTCCTCCCTAACCCCAGCCCCTCCTTACTTCCTGCCTTCAGTGCCCAGTTACCTCTCTTTTGCCTTTCCTGGGGGCTCATCTAGGAGGATGAGTTTAATGACCCTCTACTGCTTAAAAAGCCCTGTGGCATCTGATCCCATCAGATCTCAGAAGCTAAGCAGAGTTGAGCCTGGTTAGTACTTGGATGGGAGACTGCCTGGGAACACCAGGTGCTGTAGGCTTGAGAGATGGACCGGGCAGCCCACTCCCCAAAATCCATCCACCATTGAAAGCCATATGAACGGCAGAGAAGCATTGACAATAGTGTTTCGCCTGTTGCACGTAGGGTCGCTATGAGTCAGATACGACTTGACAGCACCTAACAACAAATTGCTTAAAACCCTAAGACTTTACCTCAGCCCTCACCTTCCCCCAGGATGCACCTCTCCAGGTGTACACCTCCCATCTTCCCAGGCATCTCAGATGTGATAGCACCCGTTCCGTTCCCCACTCAGGAACTGGTGTTGCCAGCCACCACAGCACTCTAGGCCAAAGCCTGGGCATCAGCTTTGATTCCTCTCCCTCCGCCCCTTATCTCCAACCCATCTGCCAGCACTGCTTGGTCATATCTGCCCTTTTCTCATCATTTTCTCGGCCTCCACCCTAGGCCAGTCCCTGTCCCCTTCAGCCTCCCCTGGAGACCTGCTCCCACCTTTACCCAGCCCATTCCTCCATCACGGGGTGGCCAGGATGGCCTTAGCGTGCCAATCTGGTGGCCTCACTCTCCTCATTCCATGACCCCCAATTGCCTCAAAAGGAAGTCCCCACACCCCCTCTGACCACCAGCACCCTACAGTGCCCCTGGCACTCCCTCTTCAACTCTGATCACTCCCCACTCATCCCCTGCACTCTCCCTCTTCAGGTTGGTTAGTTGGCTGGTTGGTTAGTTAGTAGGGTTTTTTCCTTTTCATTTCTGCAAAAGAGCCGAGTCCTTTCCTGCCTCGTTACCTCTACACCTTGTGTCCCTTCTGCCTGCAACCCTGCTCCCGCTCCTTCTCCTCCTGTAGGGCTTAAGGTGGCACCCTCTGGATGGATCACACAGCTTAACCCTTTGTTGATCTCTTCATTTCACTTAGACGTACAGTCTGGTACCTCCACTGACTTTCTTTTTGTCTGTATCCCTCCACTGGAATGTAGCACCATGAGGGCAGGAAATCATGGCCATCTCGGCACAGCAGGTTCAGCGAAGGCGTGTGTGGAAGCTGGTCAGAACCCTGTAGTAGCTCCATAGATGATGCCTCTCCCCAGCAAGCCTAACCCACTCCCAAGGGAGCTGCTGGGGCTTAGAAGAGATGTGGAAGACAGTTCAGCCATCACCTTACCCAGGCTGTGGGCGCCTCCCCAGTTTTTCAAAGGCCGGAGCACCAAGGGTTTTATTGAGCTGCCTCTAGGCAGCCTCCCTGGGGTCCCCCTCAGCCAGGCACACTTAGGTGTCCGTTCCCCAACAAGCCTGGAATAACGTATCATCGAGGAAGCCTGGCCTGTCCTCACAACCACTCCAGAGGGCAGATTAGCAAAAGACAAGATTCCTTCCCAAATGAGAGCCTATGGCCCAGAGAGGCTAAATATCTGGCCGAAGGTCACATCAGTGAGTGATAAGCCTGGGAGTCCAATTCAAGGCAGCTGACTTCCAGCTTAGCAGGTGGGGCTGTGAGGGGTGGGCAAGCCCTCCCCCTCTGTAGCATGTTCCACACCCTTGTCCTTCAGCTCTAGAGTTCCACCAAGCGCAGGAAGGAAGGAAACAGGACCCCAAAGGTCCGAAGGTCTGGGAGGGTAAGGACAAGGTGGAATGTCAGAGGTTAGGAAGGTGGATATGGGATTAACTGTAGGCAGGGCCAGTGCTCTGGCTTTGGGAGCAGCATGAAAGAGATAGAGAAGTTGGAGGAGCTGGTTGTTGGTTGGCTGGTAGGTGCTGTTGAGTCGTGTCTGACTCATAGCAACCCTTATAGGGTTTTCAATGGCTGTTTCGAGATTGCCTCGGGAGTGGATTGCCATGTCTTTCTCCCATTATTTGTGGTGCTGGGAATTGAACCCAGGACCTCAGAGACTGCAGAGTGGCGCTCTACCAACTGAGCTAAATCCCAGCTGTTGTCAGGTGCAGTCGAGTTGTATCTGACTCATAGAGACCCTTGTAGGGTTTTCAATGGCTGATTTTCAGGATTACCACGGGAATGGATTGCCATGTCCTTCTCCCATGTCTGCCATGCTAGGAGTTGAACTCGGGACTTCAGAAACTGCAGAGTGGTGCTCTACCAACTGAACTAAATCCCTTCCTGTTGGGGGAGTTGTTGTTAGGTGCCGTCAAGTCGGTATCCAACTCACAGCAACCATGTGTACAACAGGCGAAACACTATTGTCAGTGCTTCTCTGCTGTTCATAGGGTTTTCAATGGCAGAGTTGGGGGAGTTAGCCACTCCAAATTCTGAATGCCTTTGTCTCCTTCCCTGGCCTGTTATACCTCAGTACTCAGGAGGTTTGGGATTTCCCCGGGCTGGGAAGGGAGGTAGTCATTCCCCATTCCCTGACCTGCCTGCCACAGCCCCTCACAGCCCACCTGACAGGGCTCACTAGGGCTTAGGCTGGGGGGTCACTTTGAAACTGGCGTATGGGTGCCTCCCAAAGACAAATAGGGGTTTGCCTGGGGAGGTGGCTCTCACTCCGTGGGAGGAAAGGAGAAGGGGAGAGGGTCAGGCCCCCAAAGGCAAGAAAGGGCCAAGAGGGGCAGCACTGTGTTAGGGGTGAGGAGGGTGGGGCAGATCCATGAGTCTTGGACTGACAGACGCAGGGCGAGCAGACCAGACCACATAGAGACCTGCGAGGAGCCAGGAGTTGGGGTTCCCCTTTGTACCACCAGGTCTTTGCAGAGGAACAAACCCATTCTCTAATCCCGTGCCTCCAGCCCCCAGGCTTGGTAGGAATTCACCCCTTCCTCCAGCCTCAGGCCTGTAGGGCAGGGACGGTGGGAGGAAAGGAGGTAGGATGTGGACGATCCCCACACGGTCCACCCTGAGGGCCAGCTGAGCTAAGGCAGACTCCTGCCCAAACCTCAGAGTTTGGTCCAGCCCTGCCTGAACGCAGCAATGAAAACCAAGTAGGAAGGTCAACCAGTAAGACGGTCAGCCTGGCAGCGGGCATCCAGAACCTTCCACCTGCTAGGCCCCTCCCCCTGCCCGTGGGTGGGTTCACCATCCCACCCCAACACTCTCTATGCTCCCTTCTCCTTCCATGGACACTGGGTTCAGAAAACCTCTGCCCATATCCCTACCTTGCCTCTCAGTAGCTGTGTGGCCTCGGACAAGATGCTTAGCCTTTCAGAGCCTCATTTCCCTGTGTCTAAAATATTGGTTCCAAATATCATAGCCGGAGGATCCAGACCGGCCTCGGGGGGTTAGTAAGGACCCAAAAGCATCTCCGCTACGTTTTCTACGGAGCTCCTTTCCGGGGCTGGGAAAACCCAGCCAGCTCCCTGGAGGAGGCGGCAGGAAAGACCAAGGCCGGCAGGGGTCGCTGTGAGCGTGTGCCCATCAGAGCTGGCGGGGCTGCGGGGAGGGTGGTGCAGTCGGAGAGGACAATGTGCCGTCTGTGTGCGGGCACCCACCCTCTGCAAACACGCGTTCCCCCCATCGCGTGTCCCTCCCAGCCCAGGGCAAGACCCTCCCGGCTCAGGCCTCACCTCTCTACCGCAAGGCCCCTACGGGCCACCCCAGGGCTGGCTGGCCTCCCCTTGGGGGGCCGGGGGCACGAATGCGCGCGTCAACTGGGGCAAATTAACACGTAGCAAAACACCCCAGCACCTGGAGAAACAGGAGCTGACTGGGGGAGGGCGGCCCGCGCCTTGGAAGTCGGAGCCCGAGAGGAGCGATAATTCACCCTAGTGTCCCGCGGCCTCCCGCCGCCCCCCAGCCCGCCCCGCAGCCTCCGGTTTCAAAGGCGGACAAACGGCGCACTGTGCTGCTCCGCGGCTCCCTCGCTAAATCTTCCTGTCTTCGAGTTCTTGTAACTTGAGCCGCCGGAGCTGACCCTCCCCCGGCGGGCGAGGGGTGCCGGAGAGCGGGGCGCGGGGGGAGGGGCGGGGCCAGGGCGGAGGAGGGAGCGCTGCCCAGCCCCCGGGGAACCCCTGCCTCGCCCCTCTCTGTGTACGGGCACCGCCGCGGCGGCCCCTTCCCTCCACTTTGGGGGTCCCTCCGGGCAAACGCTGCTGCAGCGGAAGCCTCTGGTCCCGTGCTCGGAGCTTTGGAGTGAGCTCGGGATCCGAGGCGCTGCGGAACTGGAGCTGGGTGTGCGAGCGCGTGAGGAGGGCCGGGGCACGGCGTGCGGGTGGAAAAGTCGTTTACGTGCTAGAGTTGGGAGCCGAGTCCTCCTCGCCCTTCTCCCACTCCCGGGAAAGTAAAATCAGCAGAGACTGCCGAGACAGCGCCGCCCGCCGCCCTTCCCTTCGCTCTGCGCACAGCGGCGGCGGGGCGTGCGGGAAGGGACCGCATGCCCTCCAGCCCGCCCCGCCTGGGGAGGTGGCAGGGGCGCCGTTGCGACTTGCGGGGCGGGGGGTGGGGGGACCTCCTCGGCCCTGGCCTATTTCAAAGCCTGGGATGGAAGTGGAATCTCAAAAGCCCCTGGAGTTCGAGGCTTCCCGGGAGAGCAGAGGACATTTAATTAAGAAGGATTGGGGGAGGGATCAAGACATTATTGGTGGGGGCAGGGGTGACGGCCGAGGTGAAGGGCAGGGTTAGGCTACAGTTGAATCAGCGGGGAGAGTCAGGGAGAGGCTGAGGGTGAAGACTCGGAGTCGTGGGCGGGGGTCAAGGAAGTGGCAGGCGAGGGAGGGGCCCCCTGGAGCCGGAGTGAGAACTCAGTAGGGAAATGTGTCGGGGCCAGGCCTGGTAGTGAGTAGAGTTCATTCATCCAGTTAGCAACCAACAGCTGGTAATTGAAGACCTCCCGCACGCCAGACTCTGCCCACTGGCTGGAGGTGAAATCAATGGAGCAGAGCAAGGAACAAAGCTCGGCCCTCTGGGGGTCACAGTGGTGGGGACAGATGATAAAATACATGGGTGGGTGGGTGGGTAGTTGGTGGTACCGAGACGGAGACCACGGCTGTGGAGACAAACCTGGGGAGGGGCTGGGGAAGGGGTTGGAGGATGGTAGTTTTAAATATGGCCTCCGGTCAGAGCGGAAGCCTCAGCAGGTGAGGAAGCCAGCCCTGTGGCTAACTTCGGGAAGAGCACTTTTCGAAGGCAGCGGGAACAGCAAATGCACCCCAACCCTACATGTTCGAAGTTTGGGGAAACAGCTGTGAGGGTGAGGGAGAGGAGGAGGGTAAGTGACTGGCTGAGAGCTGGCGATAAGATTGGCGTCTTCTCCCTCTTAGCAGAAGAACTTAGTGCCTGTGGGCAAAGGAGGGGCAGGGGTGGGAAACCCCGCAGGAGCAGGTGGGGCAGGTCCCCTGGAGAACTCCAGATGGGAAGTCACCCTGTGACATCAGGTGTGATGGGCAGTCACCTGCAGGGTGGCTCCCCATTTCCTCAGAACCTCCCCCTCCAAAGCAGGAGACACCACTGTATGAGGGAAAATCTTCAAAAACTTTGTCACCCCCCATTTGTTTGCTAATAAAAGGACTGGGGAGGGCTGTCTGCTCTCCCCCTCTTGCCTTCCCCAGCCTCTCCTTCCCTTCTCCCCCCACCGCCTCCCTCTCCCTTTCTCTCCCCAGAGCTGATGCAGTTAATTGGAGCGTCTTGAAAGTGCACATTAACACACAGAGAGCCGAGGAGACGTCTTGGCAGCGAAATATCATTATCACTTCTTGAGCTCCAGCCAAAATCCCCTCGCGGTCAAAACACAATTCTTTAAACTAAACAATTAAAGATTTGTGCCAGTGTGGCTGCCATGAGGTATCAGGCCAGGAGCGGCCGCCCCTGCCAGTGTCAGCCGAAGTCAGCAACCTGCCCCACGCTGGGAGCCAGGTGATAGGCTGGAGGATGGAAAGCAGCAGGCGCAGGGTGGGGGACGAGCTGCCAGGAGCCGTCCATCCTGTCCCCAAGCCAGGACACACCAGGCTTGAGACCCCCAAAGGAAAGCAGGCCAGGCCCATCCATGCCCTCCTCAACCCTACCACCACCCCCCATCCGGAGGTGGGGTTCCACATCTACATCATGGTCACTCAGTCCTGGGCCAGCATGGGGCCCACGTCCTCCCAGAAGCCCAAGGACTCTGACATGCCAAGCCTTTTTGTTGTCCTTTTGAGGTTTGGGGGAGGCAGTTGAGACAGAGACTCTGTAGCCCAGACTGGCCTTGAACTCACAGCCATCCACCTGCCTCAGCTGCCCCAGGGTTGGATGGAGGGAGTCTGTCACCACACCTGGCAGGCCAAGTCCTTTTATCCCCTCCTCCTACCAACCCATCTTCAGAAGGTCCATGCCCTTGAATAAGAGTCTCTGGGTACCACAGCACCCCTCACAGCAGGACTCACACCACCGCACTCGGGAACTCCTGAGGGCTGAATGGGGTACTCCGGGTCACAGGGTAAGGTCTCCTGGCTCCTGGTGCATAGTACCATGCACTGTGTCACAGAGCCCTCTCCCCGCTTCCTAGAGCTGAGCTGAGCTGAACACATCACTCACACGGCTCAAGACTGCAGGTGCCAGGGCCATCTTCCAGCCTGCCTTCCAGAGGGAGTCTCCATCCAGGCCAGGCCTCATGAGGGCCCCACATATGGTCATAGGGAGAAATCTGGCCTATGAATTGCACTCATGCTCTGCAGAAGTAATGTGGTGACCCTGAGCTGTCCCTGCCTCTCTCTGGGCCTCAGCTCTCCAGTCCAAACTATGTGATTTGGGCTTGATGTTGAAAATTCCTGTTAGTTACAAGGGCCATGGGTCTGTGATTGTGTGTACCAATTGCAAGGACTGTGTGCATGTGGGCAGTAGGCTCAGAAAACCTCCACACGTGGAAAACTTCCTTTGGTGCCGTGCATTTCAAAAAAAGTAATTTAATCAAAGTCACTTGCCACAGTCTGGAAGAGGGAAGCTGGGGAGACCAGGGAAGGGTGCTCCTGCCTCCAGTTGTTTTGGCGTGCCTCTCATCAAGCTGTCAAGGAAGCTGGAGTCTGTAGGAGAAAGACTCTGGAGCCAGGCAGCCCAGATTCAACCCCAGCTCCCACTCGCTAGCTGTGTAACTTTGGGCAAGATGCTTAACCTCTCTGTGTCTCAGATTCCCCATCTGGAAAATAAGGTTATCAGTAGTAACTACTTCATAGAGTTGATATGAGGATTGAATGAGTTCAAATATGGAAACTGGAATAGTGCCTGGCCCTTGGAAAGCCTTGGGTGAGTGGTAGCTATTATTCTTTCTATGGCTTTTCTAGTGGGTTCCTATGGTAGCTTGTCTCAAAGGCTAGGGATTAACCATGCCTCCTCAAATCCCTGCCTCTGTGTACAGAGGAACCTTCTCACACTAAATGTGGGATGGGTCGGGGTAATGTGGCAAAAGTGACACTGTATGACTTCCAAGGTTAGACCAGAAAAGGCTTTGCATCTTCCTCAAGAGCCTGTTGGCAGGTTCACTGTCAGATACCATGTAAGGAATCCGCCTGCCCTTAGCCCAGCATGGTGAGGAAGCCCAAGTGGGCCATGTGGAGGGGCCACCAGCAAAGAGAGATGTTTGGCCAAGTGCCCAGCTGCTGCACCCCATCCCAGCTGAGATGCTAGACATGTGAGTGGAGCAGACAGCCGGGACATCCTGCCCAGGCCAGATGGTTGCAGTCCCAGCTGCCACCTGATGGAATCGCGTGGTAGACTCCAAGCAAGAACGGTCCAGCTGAGCCCAGGTATCCCACAGAGCTGGGAGATGGCAAATCTTTGTTTTAAGCAGCAAAGTTTTGGGATGCTTTGTTCATGGCACCGGACATTAGAGTCAGGGAGAGTTGCTTAGAAGGAATGTTAGCAACCCTAATTTAAATCTAATCCTGATCAGATCATGATGTCTCTTTTCTTCTCTGGACCCCACAATGGCCTCTCATCACTTTTTGAGTAAAATCCAAAGTCCTCTCCTAGGTCTGCCAGGCTTTATACCCTCTGTGCCCTACTCTCCTTCCAACCTCAGCTCCAACGACTTTTCCTTCCCTTCCTCTACTTCCTAGTCATTCCTCCAACATATCAACTTGGCTCCTGCCTCAGGGCCTTTGCACTTGCTGTTCTTTCTGCCTGGAGTGTTATCTCTTATTTTCTCACAGCACTGTTCTTCTCTTTATCCAGTTTCTGCTCAAATGCCTCTCTTGGATAGGGGGAGGGAATTTTCCTAGTATAGTACCCCCTATCACTCCAATATTCCTTGTTCTCCCCTTAGCGTGCTTTTTTTCTTCTCTGGTTATTTATCACTACCTGATATTATATTGCACATCTATTTACACATCTGTTGATGACCTTCTTTGCACTAGAATGTAAGCTCCATAAGGGCAGAACTTTTGTCTACTTGGTTGGCCGCTGAGCTCCAAGGCCTAGGACAATGCCTGACACATAGTAGGCCTCAATCAATATTGTAGGATAAATGGATCCCTCTCTACTCCGAAGGAGAGAACTGAGGCCTAGAAATGGAAGAAGGACTTGCTCAAGGTCACACAGCTGCCCACCCCGGCCCGTCCCAGGGCTGTCCCTCCCCGGCTGTCCCATGCACACCTGCACCTGCAGGAGACCCGTTCTCCTCTCCCCGCAGCAACAGTGGCCATTCCTCTCGTCACTCAGGAGCCCCACAGCCCTCTGCTCTTCCAGTTATTTCTGTTGAGCGGTATTTACAATAAACTTTGCTTGAACTTTTGTCTAAGTGAGAATAATAATAACAGGATAATTACATGGAGTATAACATACAGCCAGCTGTATTTAATTAAAGCTGTAATTTCACTAAGGGTTTTTGGATATAGAGTGAACCACAAGAGCTGTACCACCCATACCCTACATGGGGATCACATCCACAGGGGAGCCGTGGCCACAGCAGAGGCCCCAGAAGCCAGAGGCCGCCAACAGGGTTCAGCTGCCAGAGTCTGGGGCGCACCCATCTTGGGGCCATGCAGAGTGTGGGGGCTGGGGTGGCCTCAGGCCAAAGACCAAGTCTGGAACCTCTCAGAACACGTGCATGGATTTCTACTGACCTTTGTTGGCTCACAGGAAAGTGGTTTCTTTCAAGACTCCGGGATAGAGGGCTAAAGAGCAGAGAAGACGTCAAACAGAAGCAAGGAAGACGAGAGGCCCAGGGTGTGAGGCAGGGAAGGAAGCGGTGCCCACCCACCCGCCAGGCGCGATTCAGTCCACGGAGCATTGCTCAGTGTACATCACATGGCGGGCTCGGCGCCAGGCACTGGTGTTAAGGAGGCGTGGGACTTGGCCCGGCTGACTTTGGTTAAGCAAGGAGACAGCCTTCTAGACTAAGCACACAGAGCCCTCTAAGACAGGGTCTGGCAGTCCAGTGCTAAGACGGTCCCCCCGAATCGATTTTGGGGGTTCCAGTCTTGGCTCTCCCTTCCCAGTTGTGCATGCCATTTTACTTCCCTCTGGCTCACGCTGATCATCTTTAAAGTGGGTGTGACAGGATCCACCCAGAGAGTGAGAGTGAATACAAAATGAGGGGCCATGTCAGGTGTTCAGGACAACGGTGCTTAACCTGTAAGGGAGGGTCAGCGGCTGTCAGCTGGTATCGCTGGGCTCTTCTGGGAACACAGAAAGAGGAGGAATTGGTTTGGCCTGGAAATAGGGTGACAACCATCCCTGCGTGGATGTGGGATTTACCCAGCTAAAATCAGGACAGTTACAGGAAAACCAGAATGCTTGCTTACCTTAGCTGGGAAGTCAGAGCTGTGTCTCAGAGAGAGAGGGCGTCCGAGCCAGGCACACAGTAAGTATGGCAAGCACGGACTTAGATACTCGTGGATAGGTATTCCGGGGCCTGTGGCACACACCTGTCATCCCAGCAGCTAGGGAGGCTGAAGCAAAAGGATGGTGAGTTTCAGGCCAGAGGGCAGCCTACACAACTTAGCAAAACCCTGTCTCAAAATAAAAAATAAAAAAGAGGCTGGGGGTTCAGCTCAGTGAGGGAATACCCTGTGTTCAATCCCCCAATACTTAAAAAAAAAAAAGAAAGAAAGAAAGAAAGAAAAAGAGAGATTCATAGGATGACGTGGAGCTAGGGATTTAGACCCAGGTCAGCCGCGATCTCCCATGTGACCCTGGCCAGTCACACCCCTTCCCTGAGACTCATCTGTCCCAGCTGTAGCCTAAGAGGGGAGACTGTGCTTTGGTCCCTTGCATGTCTGCAATCAAAGGAGACTGGGGCCTGGGGTAGAGGGGTGGCTCATGGATCACTTCGCCTGTCCCCAGCATGCACACACAAGCTCACACTCACCTGGGTACAAACTCGTGCAACGCACACAGAGCAGCCGTGCAAGGGGGAGGTCGTCAGCCCCACAGGAGGAAGGTGACACTTGGTCGATATAAAAAGCCCTCTTGGGGGCCTGTGCAGGGCTGGCCCAGCAGGGCTGGGCAAGGGAGCCAGTCGGAAGAGGCAGCTGCCAGGGATGGGGGCTGAGCAGGAAAATCTCTGAAGAGATGCAGAAATATTCCTGGGTAATAAAGTATCCCCTTTTCAGTGTCAAAGTTAATGTTCCAGGCCTCAGGTGAAAGCCAGCTTCTTAGCCAGCTCTGTCCCTGGAGAGGCCATGGCAGGCAGGCAGGGAAGGAAGGGAGCAGCCTGAGCTCCCCCCATTCTTGCAGCAAAGGGTGCTCAGTGGTGGGTGGTCCAAAGGCAAAGGCTCCTCTGAAAGAATGGGCTCCCCTGGAGACCTCTCACTGTACCCTGCCCAGGGGCATCACCACCTGCATGTCACGTCACGCAGCCTTTGAACCCCATCTTTCTCCCTTCTGCTCCATTTTCTCCAGATGCTGTGCACTGCCCTGGCCCCTTCCCTCCTCTCTGCCTCCTTCCTCGTCCCTGTTTCCCCTCAGAGTGTTCTTGGGGTGCTGCCCCTGAGGCTAGACGAGAGGCAGGAGGCCCACAGCCATCAGCAAGCATCGTGCGCCCACACACATGTGCCCCACAACTCTGCACCAACACACAGGGTGTGGGCAGCAGCCTCATGGGGCCCTGGACAGCTCGCCCATGCCCAAGAGGCCGCCCGCACCCCTGCATCACCGTCACACTGGGCCCCAACCCGCTGGCATGTGCCGGCAGCACAGCAGTGCCTCTGACAGGCCGCTGGTTTAAATATAGAGTTGCGTCCCCAAGACGGGACTAATTTTAGCAGGAATGTGCTGGAAACTTTGAGGGCTCCCTTCCCTAGCTGTCTCCCCTGTGCTCATTGCTCAGGGCTGGAAGTAAACCTGCTAGTCCCCTGTTCCTCGCCTTCCAGCTTCTGCCTCCCTGCCACCCTCTCTCCAGATGCTGGTCCCAACGATCTGTCTCCAGGGGCCTGAGTCCATCCAGCTCTCTGAATTTCCAAATCCCTCAGATGGCCTGTGCTCTGCCCTCTGGTCCTATCCCTGCTCCAGCCTCTTCCATTAGGCCAAGGCCAGCAGCCCTGGGAAAAGTAGTGAAGCAAAGCCTCCCTCGTTCCTGCTCCATGCCAGTGACCCACCTACTTTGCTTATTGACACAGTCCGCCGTTTGCAAAGCGGACTATCCCTGTGTGCCAGGTACTGTGCTCAGTATTGCATAATGCACTGCTCACTCAGCCCTTATTACAACCTGAGGTAGGCATGAGTAACATCCTGCTTTACAGAGGCCCAGGAAAGTTTAAGGACTCCCTCAAGGTCATTGAACACCACACTGTTGGTCACCAAGTACATTATCTTTCGCAGAAGGTACACTTGCCTTTTATGGGAGAGCCTGGGAGGAGGAGATCAAGTTTAGTGCAAAAGAATGAGACTCTAATGGTATAACTCCAAGGACTCGCCAGGAGGCAGAGGCAGGAGGACCACAGGTTCAAGGCCAGAGGCAGCCTGCATAATTTAGCAAGACCCTGTCTCATGATAAAACATAAAAGGGGTCCTGGAAGGTGCAGCCCCGTGGTAGAACACTTGCAAAAGTATGCACGAAACCCTGGGTTCAGCACCTCCCCGCCCCCCAGTGCAGCAAGAAAGAAAATGAAAGGAGGAAGGAAGGAGGGAAGGAAAAGAAAAAAAGAAAGAAGAAAGAGAGGATGGGGGAGGGAAGAGAAGGGAAGGGATGGAAAGTGAAGGAGAGGGAAGGGAAGGGAAGGGACAGGACTGGACTTCAAGGACTATGATTGCATAAAAGCCTGGATGGTTGGGCTAGGACTAGGGAATCTCATTGCTTGCCATCTCCCCCTTCCTGTGTCCTATTGTCCCACCCACAGGCTTAGGGCAACAAGCCATGCTTCTACCCCACCAAACTCTGCATTTAGATATTTACCAATTTGCTTATTTATTTGTGTGGTACAAGGGATGGAACCCAGGGTCTCACACTCTAGGCAAGCACTCTACCGCCAAGTGATACCCTGAGTCCTACATTTATTTTTGTTGCTACCCTGTCATCAGGGCTGGGATTTAGCTCAGTTGGTAGAGCGCTGCGCTACAGTCTCTCAGGTCCCGAGTTAAATTCCCAGCACCGCAAAAATGGGAGAAGGACCTGGCAATCCACTCTCAAGGCAATCCTGAAACAGCCATTGAAAACCCTATGAGGGTCACTATGAGTCGGATACCGACTCAAGGGCACCTAACAACCCTGTCATGCTTTTGAGTAGCATTTATGGAGCGCCCACTGTGTACTGAGCAGGTGCCTGGCTGCAAAGATAAAGGAGGCAAAGGGCAAAGCTGGGCTCTGAAGTCCTCACAGATTAGTTGGTGGCAGGCACAAGCCCAGAGTAAACAATTAGCTGATGTCTCACTGGTAGAGCTGATAACAGGACAGGGGAGAACAGAAAGGAGAGAAAAAATTGACACCAAGGACACCCCCCCCCCCCCGCAGAAGTCTGTTCTGCAGGCAGCTCCAGAAACATGCCCTGTCTCCTCATGGCGCGGCGGAAGAGCGAGCGCTGCGTGGTGGTTGTGTTGGAGTGTGAAGACGTTTCTGTAATGAGGATTAGAATAGTAACGAGGTAGTTAGAGAGCAGCACATCCCCGGGGGAGGAAGCCCGCTGTGGGGACAGGAGCTAGTCCAGGAGCCCTGGCAAAAACTCCGACTGCTGCTATGTGCCACCCCCCACGTCCTTGCTGGCCTGGCTGGGAGAAGGGGAGGAGGTGTTTGTACTGTGGCCACCACACAACCCTTTTGCTGCCTTATTCTGTTGGTGGCACTAAATTCCTCCTACTGTTTATTGTATGTGGGGGTTGAACCCAGGGCCTCACACATACTTTGCAAATGCTCAACCACTGGGCTGCACCCCCAGCCCATTCTTTATTTTTTACCTTGAGAGAGGGTCTCGCTATTTTACACAGGCTGCCTCTTGCCTCAAACCTTTGATCCCCCTGCCTTCACCTCCGGAGTCGCTGGGATTACAGGTGTGCGCCACCGCACCAGCTGCTTTTCTGTGTTTCTTATTCTCTGTCTCCTTGATGAAAATGTGATCTCCATGTCTGCTGCTTGTTGTTTCCCCAGAGCCCAGCACAGTGCCTGATGCATAGTAGGTGCTCAAGAAAAGTTTGCAAGTGAAGAAGTAAATACCGGTTGCTTGGGACCCTTTGGGATTGGAGATGGACCCTGCGTAGCCGAAGCCTGTGCACGTGATGGGGTGAGGGGGTGTCTCTGCGAGTCTCGTCTGTGAGGGTGCGTGTGTCCCTATCTCTGAGTTGAATGTCTGTGTGTGTGTGAGCTTTCAGTGCAGTCACCAACTGCCATCACTCACTTCAGCTGCCAAGTGCCCTCGTGTGACCCCTTGTTCAGCTGGGGGATAGGTGGGTGTGCATCTGCCTGCTCAGGCAGGGGGCCCTGTGTCCAGCTGGCAAATTCCCTGCTGATTCCTCACCCATACCACATTCCACAACAGCCTCTACTGGGGCCATGCTCACATCAAATTGTGCCCCAGTCTTGGCACCCTGGTCATGACATGGACTTCTGGGACAACAGCTGCCATCCACAGGAGCGGATGCCACCCTGGCATGACATTCCCAAGTGAGTTTCCATGCACTCCTGAGCAAAAATCAAGGAGGTATCCTCAAGTCTTAACCTCTGACACCTGTGTGTCCCGGGGTCTTATTTGGAAAAATGGTCTTTACAGCTGTAATCAAGTTAAGATGAAGTCACACTGGAATAGGATTGGTGTTCCTAATAAGAAGGGGGACATGTCACCCCAGCCACAGAAGCACACAGGGAAAACCCTATTTGGCAATGAGTGATTGGAGAGATGGGTCTGCAAACCAGGCAACACCAAGGATGACCACAGGCACTGGAGGCTGGAAAACATAGCCAGGCGTGGTGGTGCATGCCTGTAATCCCCGCCCTCAGAATACTGAGGCAGGAGGATCACAAGTTCAAGGCCAGTTTGGACTACATAGTGAGACCTTATCTGACAGAAGATAGGAATGCCTTATCTAAAAGAAAAGAAAAGAGAAAAAAAAAAGAGAGAGAAAAGAAAGGAAAGGAAAAAAGAAAAGAAAAGAAAAAGAAGAGAAGTCTCCCAGAGCCTCCAGAAGAACCAACACCTTGATATCAGACTTGGCCCCCAGAATTGTTAGAGGACATGTTTCTGTTATTTGGAGACAACCAAGCCTGCCTGTCCCTAGGGCTGCCCTAGGAAAATAGTAGCCCCTCTGAAGGACACACAGAAGACACACACAGAGTAACTTAGGTACACAGTCACTTAGACTTACACAGTGCCCAGGCCACTGGGGCCCATCCTGAGCATGCGCCTGCCAGCTCCTTGGCGGGGTGCCCTTGCTCATGAGTACCCCAAGCCATCACAGGCAGACTTCATTGCACCCCCCTGCTCTGGGCCCCCCAGGCACTCAGTGGAAGCCTCCCTGAGGAGAGAAATCCTCCAAACCCCTTCTGCTGGGTCTTCTCCCTGCTTCCTTCTGTTCACTTCCCAGACTTGGGTCTCCTGAAGAGCCTTTCTCCCTCATTCCCTCCCTCTGTCCCTCCTCCTTCCCCTCCTTCCTTCTGCTCCTCTTTCTTTCCCCGTGAGTAAGCACAGCCCTATGCTGCCCGGCCATGGAGCTGCACATTGCCACCTGTTGCTATGGAGAAGCCTCTTTATCACAAACACTGGGTAAACAGCTGCTGCTGGGAGCCCCTTTCTGCCCGCCAGTGATTTATTTGGAGAAAGTCAATAAGGAAAAATAAACATTCCCGGCCCTGTGTATATACAGCTTTGGGACCAGTGCCCCACATCATCTCAGGCCCAGCAGCTCCCCAGAGGGGCAGGCCGAGCCCACCCCGCCTCTGCTCCCAGGATCCTCCATTCAGAGTGGGGTTGGAGCAAGGCACTGCCTCCCCCTGAACTCAGGTCACCCTGCAAGCCCACCCAGTTGCCCTGAGCTGGGCCCAGGATAAAAGTTGGAGGTTTAGACAGCCACTTCTCCTTTCTAGTAGAGAGTGTGACAAGGCAGACTGACCACCCTGTCCCTTCCAGACCTTTTAGTCCTCCGTCTTCTGGGGAAGCTCACTCTGTCTGAGCTCACACAAGCCCCCTGGGTTCCTAGGAAGACCCGAGGCCCATTTACCTCCATTCAATCCTCTCTTCTTCAGCAGCCCAGTTACAGTTGAATTCCATTAAGTGTTTAATAATACAGCAATCTACTCATCCAGTGTATTTATTTAAGAGCTATGACTAAGCCGGATGTGGTGGCGCACGCCTGTAATCCCAGCACTTGCAAGGCTGAGCCAGGAAGATTGATATGAGTTCAAGGCTAGGCGCTTCTACACCGGGCATTTCAGGCCAGCCTGGGCTACGTGGTGAGATTCTGTCACAAAAAAAAAAAAAAAAAAAAAAAAAAAAAAAACCACCAATAACAAAAACAAGGAAGCTCAGGCAGCAGTAGGAGTGCCTGATGGAGAAGGATAGAGTCCAATTCCTCCAGAGGAACTGGAGACGAGCAAGGATGGGCTGAGTGTTGAAGGGAAGGGCTCTCCCACGGCGAAGAGAGCAGGGGTCAGGCTGACTGGGGTTGGGCGACACATGGGAGACAGGAAGGCTGTTGGAGAAGGGAAAGGAGATCCCCCTCCTTGATCTCCCTCCAAGACGCCCTCTGCCTTTCTTAGAAACTCACCTCCATCCGCACCAGCCCCGCCCTGGACAGGGGCCTCGGGCCCTCTCCTGCATGTCTAACCAGCCCTCAGCCTCTCTCAGCACTGATCCCCCACATCGGATCTTCTAGAAACACAAACCTATCGTGTCATGGGCCTCCTCTTTGCCCTCTCCAGAAAATTCCATGCCAAGCCAGGTGAGGTGGTGTACACTTGTAATCCCAGCACTTGGGAGGCTGAGGCAGGAGAATCAGTGTGAGTTCAAGGCCAGTCTGCGTTCTAGACTGGCCTGGGCTACAGAGAGAGACCTTCTGTCAAAAAACAATGAAAGGATGGTAGGAAGGTAGGAAGGAAGGAAGGAAGGAAGGAAGGAAGGGAGGAAGGAAGGAAATACCATGCCAGCAGTGGCCTCGTCCTCTTCCTCTTTTTCATAGACATCTTATACACCAGGCCCTGAAGATTCCCAAATGCATGGAGCCCTCCCATGCCTCTGGCTTTGCATTTACTCCTCCCTCTGCTACAAAATCCTTTCTGAAGTGGTCCATCCATTCATTCACAAGCACTTAATGAGCACCTACTGTGTGCCTGGCACCTTCTGAGCCCTGGAGACAAGACAGGGAATGAAATGGATGAAGCAAACTGAGAACCCCTATCCTTTCCAGCAGGAAGTAGAGTGGATAAGGTAGCAGGGGCCGTGGGCTGAAGTGGAGGGGCCTTGCGGCAACTCTGATGGTTCTGAGTGAGCTGGGTGGGTGAGGGCGCTGAGCAGAGAATAACATCATCTCCCATAGATTTTACAAGGGTCCCTCCAGCTGTTGTGTTACAAATACAGGGGACAGGGTGTGAGTAGGGAGACCTGCAGACCACATCTTGCTTGACCTTGTAAGCTCAGTGACGACCCCTTGTGTGGGCGAGGGCACTCTGCCCCGGTCCCTGGAGCAGCCTTGGCCTCCTGTGCCATAGCCTAGCCTCGATTCCTTAGGGCTGTTTTCTCTCCTTCTCCCTCTTTGCACTGTGACCTTGCTGTCCTGACCTGGTGCCCACTCAAGAGCAGGTGCTCAATTTGCTTGTAGAATGCAGTAGGAATGAGGATACACTGCACAGGGCCCCTCATATTCCCAAAGGGGTGTCATTTCACTGTGACCTGGAGAGGGCAGCCAGCCCATTGAAAACACGAGGAACATGAACTAGGGGTGGGGGTCATTGATGCAGCACAGGGTTCTGATCTGAAACAGGCTCCTCTCCACAGGCTGCTAGGGTCTCTGTCCCAGGTACCCACCCTGCCAGCCCGAGTCACCCAGGGGATTCCTGAGGGAGCCAGGTTGGAGAGGGCACCTCCTCCAGGCCTTAACCAGCTCCACTGGCCCATTCTGATTAAGGCTATATTCCCACAGGATCCAGGGAAGGCATCACCTCCCACCCTAACCTATTCCTACTGCCTGCCCATCTTCCCACCCAAGGCCCTGAGGAGGACAGGAGCCCCACAGAGCAGTGATCCACATATCAGGAGCAAGGGAATTAACATTTGCAAGCTGTAATTATACCTTCCACTGCATGACACCTAAGGAAGCATCTTTTTATAAAAGCAGGTAAATTGAAGACTTACGGTTTTGTGGGGAATGGGTGTATTTTTAGCATGCTCCCCTCACCACCTCCAATTGTCACAATGCTGGTAATTGCTCTGGCATTGGTGGGCTGAACCAAGAAGGAACTCCCAGTGGGGTTCAGGAGTCACTGAGAAAAGGAATCTGAGGGGCATAAAGAATCTTATTGAAGTCAGGCATGATGGATGGTACATGTCTGTCATTCTAGCACTTGAGAGGCTGAGGCAGGAGGATCACAAGATCAAGGCCAGTCTGGCCTATCTAGTAAGACTCTGGAAGGATAAAAAAAAAAAAAAAAAAAGAAAAGAAGGAAAGAAAAAAAAAGGCTTGTTGAGCCAAGTGAGAATCCGGAAAGAAGCCTGAAGAAGCTCCCCTTGATGGGAGAATTGCAAGATGTCATTCATGAGGAACTGGAGAGTATATTTTAAAATTGTTGTTGTTGTTAGGTGCCGCCAAGTCAGTATCCGACTCATAGCGACCCTCATAGGGTTTTCAATGGCTGACTGTTTCGGGATTGCCTTGGGAGTGGATTGCCAGGCCCTTCTCCCATTTTTGCGGTGCTGGGAATTGAACTCGGGGCCTCAGAGACTGCAGCGCAATGCTCTACCCACTGAGCTAAATCCCAGCCCTTTAAAATTGTATATAGTAATAATAGCAACAATACTAGCAGTGGTGAATCCTTACATGATTCTTGTTAAGTGCTAGACAGCATTCTAAGTCTTTTTCATATCTTAATTCATTAATCCACACCACAATCGTATGTAGTACACATCACTGTTATCCCATTTTGCAGATAAGAAAAACAAGACATAGAAAGCCTAAGTGTAATTTTGAGTTAGACATTCCAGATACATACATAACTCTTTACCTACACATTAAACTGTGCTGACTTTAACAGCTGAATGATGAATGAATTCCTTCATTCTGTAGTTCCCAGATGTTTACAAGGAAGCCAAGAGCTTAGCCAATCAGAAAGCTCTGAAGAGTTAGGAAGTCCCTCCCCTTTGGGGTGAGGCCCCATCCCACTTCCTGTCCATCGATTAAGGCCCTGACTTCCCACCCAGTACAGAGTCAGCCATCTTGGTTGGTGGGCAGCCCCACTATGTTCATAAGCACAGAGCAGTGGAGCCAGAGGCTGTGATGAGACATTTGAGGAGCTGAGAGCAGGGTCCCTTGAGCTTGCAGCATTTTTTGCCCCATTTAGGAAACTGGTTGGAATAGTGGATCTCCTGATACCAGAGAAAATGCAGTGGGAGAGGAGAAGAGGAGGAGGATAGGGTTTCCCTAACGCCCAATCGATAGCTGCTATCTAGGGACACCCCTTCTCTAAGCAAGGACATCAGCATAGAAAGGAGAGAGAGAGGCAGGGGGGAAATGTGATTTTTAATACAAGCCTCAGTAATCAGCTATTTGTGATGGAATTTTATCTGTCCTGGTCTCTAAGGGATGAGAAGCGGGAGTGAGGGAAGAGGGGTCAGAAATTAGTATGCAGAAATATCTGATCAGCCAAAGTAATTTTCTTTAATAATCATATTCATACTGCCTGCTCTCTGCTCACTAGAAGAATTAAGTATTTAATAGTAATATATTTCATCTGGCAGTGGTTCCGTTTCGTTAGGAACCGTGATGCCTCGTTGGGGTATATGGGTGGATGGAGGTCTGGGTGGGGGGACAGGTAGGAGGTGTCAAAGCACAAAGAAATAGATAAGCAAGCGGGTGGGAGGTGGGCATGGGTGGGCAGGGAAGGCATCAGAGGGTAGCTGTGTGCCAGGGTGAGCCCTTCATCCCTCTGAGATGCCACTCTGGGGCCTTCACTGTCTGAGCTGGGCCGCCCTCCTCCAGCCTCTGGCTGTAGTCGCCACATCTCGAGTCCCCTACTTCCCACCCAGGTCTTCAAGTTTTATCCCTAAAGTCCTCTGTTCTGACTGAGAGCCTGTCCCTCATTCCCAGCCCTGAGTCTCCCTCCCAAAGACTCATAGAGGAGCCAGGTGGCCAGTCCTTCTGGAGGTGGCATGACCCAGTGAGCTGTTGGCCATGCTCTAACCACCACATTCAGGCGTCTAGGCCTCTCTGGGCAGACCCCTGGGGCTTCCTGCGTGTATTCCCCAGGCCGGCAGTGAGCGTGCAGTTCCTGGCTGGAGTCTGAGTGAGGCTGGTCCAGAGAGAAGCAGCTGTTCATGCTGGCTGGAGAAGCTGACAGCTGCCTCTCTGCCCCAGGGCTGCAGGAGCTGTGCGCTTTAGCTATTACATGATTTTAATAGTTAAAAAGCAGGCCCAGCACGTGCCAGGGACATAATTGATGACACCAGCACTTGGGAACTCAAGCTCCACGGGAGGCATTTGGAGAGGCTCTCCGCCTCCTCCGCCAGGCTCCCTGAGCTCAGCTGCCACCGTGGAACACATCAGGGAGAAAGGTGTGATCACATTTGCCCAGTGAGATGGAGACGGAGAGAGAGGGCTGAGCTGCAGATGGCGGGGTCAGTTTCTGACGCACTTCTAAGAGCGAACTCCACAGCCTGATGTGCAGAGAGAGTGGCATTTCCAGGAGCCTGCTAGGCTGGAATTAAATACCTGTCCATAAAACTGACAGCCCTGGGAAGGAAGGACTAGGAGAGAGAAGCCTGCAGGAGACAGCTGGGAACCCAACTACAGGCTGACTCCTTCCTTGCAGGAGGCAATGTGCTTGCCAAAGAGAGGAGAGAGAGAGAGAGAGAGAGAGAGAGAGAGAGAGAGAGAGAGGGTGCCTGGGTCCCATTCTGTAGTTCTGAGACAGAGTATAGATAGGCAGACAGCAAACTAGTATTAACCTGGCCGTTAGAGATGCAGAAGGACCTTGGGACACCCCCTACAAGGCTGGGCCAGAGAGAAGCTTGGAGACTCACCCTCATTTTCTCAAAGCCTCAAGTCTTGCTGCACCCTGACAGCCTCCCTGGCCCTCATGATCTTGGTCTGCTCTGAACCCATTAGGCAAGTTCCAGGACTAGGCAACCCCCTCTGCGCTGCCCTGAGCCCCCTTAGGCTGCTGTTGAACATCTAAGTGGGTCTGTCCTGGCTCCTCGGCTCCAATATAAGTTCCTAGCAAGCAGGAAGCTGCCTTCTACTTCCATGATGCCTCCCACCGTGCTCAGTACATAGTAGTGGGTGGGGCTGGGGAGGGGAGACAGACTTGATGGAGCCCCCAGGTATGAACAGATGTGTGGATGAGTGACAGATGATGCCACACAGATAGGTGGTCTGCACCACTGTGCCTATATGGGTTATTGAAATTTCTGTACCAGTTAATAAATAGTCTTTGCCCCTAGCCAGTCAGAGCCCAGCCTCCTGCCATCTAAGCCACTGCCCTAGGACCTGCCGGACCTCCCTCTGAGTCAGCAAGTAAACATTAGCACCCAGCCCAGCAGGGGGCCTCAGGACCCTGCTCCATTGCCTTGACTATGTCCATTCTAATTGGCCAGTGAATGGACTTAGGACTTTAATTGGCATTCCTGGATGGGCAGGTGAACAGAGTCCAGCACAGGATTCTGAGATTAGATGCTTTTAGAGAAGGAGGTGGAAGAAGATGGTAGGGACAGGAAAGGCTGAGGAGCTTACCAGGTGGCTGGCTTTTGGTTTTTCACGCTCACCATGACCTCAGGAGATTCAGCTGCACTCTCTGAGCCTTAGTTTACTCACCTCTCCAATGGGAACAATATCTGTCCTGCCTCTTAGAAGGTGGTAGTGTCCCCCACTCCTCTGGTCATTATTCCTTAGTGTGCATGTTGCCTATTTTTCTAATAGATGATGAGCCCTTTAAAAAACAAAGACGTGGTGTAAAACATCTTTATATCCTGGAGCGGGCTTTGTAAATGTTTGTTGAGTGGACGGATGCAGGAATAATGAAGGAGCAAATGAAAGCAGCAGGCTCTGAAGGGTAGAATGGGGGGGGGGGGCTGCAGCAGGGAGAGTTAATATAAAACAGCTAGAGAGCGGTGGAAGGACACCTCAGAAGGGGGACGCCGTGGGATCTTCTCCCACCCTTGACCAACCCTCTTACGCCTGACAGCCTCCCTGGCCCCCATGATCTTGGTCTGCTCTGAACCCATTAGGCAAGTTCCAGGACTAGGCACACCCCCTGCGCTGCCCTGAGCCCCCTTAGGCTGCTGTTGAACATCTAAGTGGGTCTGTCCTGGCTCCTTGGCTCCAATGTAAGTTCCTGCTCTTCTGATGCCAGAGTGGCAGGTGCACCAGGCTAGCCCATGTTCTTGGAGAGCAATCCCTTGATAGAACAGTGAGGTTCCTAATGGCAGCAATGCCACTTCTCCTAGCTTAACAGAGGGCAGCCCTGCAGCCTTGGTGCTCCAGCTCTGACACTCAGGAGGGAGGATGTACAGTCAGGAGCTCCCCCCGCCCCACCCCCGCTCACTCCAATCACCCCATTCAAACGGTCCCTCCTCAGATCCTCAGCCCTGGCTCTACCCTGCTGGCCACCCCTCCCAGGCCTCTCTTGGAGTTCCCCTCTCCCTTCCATCCAGGCTCATGGGAAGGCTAGGGCTGTGTCTCCAAATCCTGCCGTCTCAGCCTCACCTTCTGGAATCATCACCACTTGACCTCAGCCTCTACCTGGCTTCTGTTCCTCACAATTTAGCCCTTAGCATTTAGACTCTCCATTTGCCCATGTGAGTGCGCCTTGCATGAGAAGTGATATTCCGTGACATCTGTCACCCACGACTGCCATGGTTATTACAGCTGATCCGTTTAGGAAGGCCACTGTTCTTTTCCTGCGGGGCTTCCAGCAAGAAGGAAGCTGCCACAAAGAGGGTTGGGGAGTAGCTTGCTAGGCCCAAGTATGAGTCACCGCTGCCCCTCTGCTAGAAACCACATGTATGTGAGTGTGGATGTTACAGCCAGAGCAGCCTAGGTTCAAATCCCAGCTCCACCACTTATCACTGTGTGACTTTAGACAAGTTGTCTAACCTCTCTGAACCTCACTCATCAGCCTTTCCTTCTTTAAAGGGTTGTTTTAAGGATTTTAGAATAGGGTATGAAACCTCTTTATAAGCTAAAATGAAACACAAGTGCACAGGCCTGTTGGGGTTATTTTTGGTGCCATTATGGGGCTCCTTATTGGTTTGGGTGCGATTGACACAGCAGGAAGGGGCCACGGCCAGATCTTGTGAGGGTTCTGTCATGGGGCAGAGTGGTAATGTGCAGATTGCTAGGGACAAAATTCTTTGTCATCTGTTGGTGTTGCAACAAAGCTTTCTGCAACTTCTCCAGCCTACCCTGGCCCCTCAGGATCCCCCCTGAGCCCCTTCATGATTTGAGCTGGCAGAACTGTCCTGACATTCAGCCATGCAAGGTCTCCAGCCATTTACAGTGCCCTGTTTGCTTCTCAGCAACTCAAGCGGAACATGAATCCCCATTTCTCTCCTGTCCAGTGGACTCTACAGCATCTAGCATGGTAGAGGTATGCACAAAATGTGAAGGAAAAAGAGGGAGGAAAAAGGAGGGGAAAGAGAGGGAGAAGGGGAAGGAGGGAAGGTGAGAAGAAGAAAGAGGAAAGGAAAGAAGGGAGAAAGGAAGGGAGGAAGGAAGGAGGGAGGGAGGGAGGGAGAGAAGGAGGAAGGGAAGGGAGAAAAAAGGGAGGAAGGAACGAAGGGAGGAGGGAGGAAGGGTGGAAGGAGGGAGGGAGGAAAGAAGGCTGCCTAGTTAGCACTGGAGTTGGATTCCTAGATCCCTGGAATATACCTTGGATCCACCAATTTCAATGTCATTCACCATCTTCTTACTGCCTCAGTCTCCCCATCTCCTGATGAATCTTCTGGAGCCTCTACTAAGAGTTAGCGACCCAGAGACTCAGATCCCATTCCTAGTCAACCACATCCTCCACCAGGCCCATCTACACCGGGAGCTGGTCCCCAGTGTTCAATTTCTGGACCCCTGGGTCCTCCATGACCTTCTGCTCCCCACAGCCCACCACCATGTCCACACAGGGGCCCCCAGCTCCAAGCCTGTGTTTGTGAGCTCACAAGGAACCGCGGGACCCAGGCCTTTCTCTCTGCCGTAATGAAACCCTTTAATCATATTCAAATAGGTTACTGTTCAGGGGGAAAATAGAAATATGGATTTGATAGCAATAAATTTCCCTGGCTGGCTAAGCCCAGTTCTTAATTGTCCTGTCCCAGGGCTCGCACATTTCATTGTTCGTTAGGTGCTTAAGTCCCCACTCTCATTTTGTGGCGGTGACATTACCGTTGATGGCTCTAATACTCTCATAATTTGAAAGGGGATTTGCATGATAGAACGCAGAGTATTAAAAGAAAAAGAAAAAAGGGAGAGAGAAATGGGGGGTGGGCAAGATGGGAGGAGGAGCTCGGGAAGGAGGGGGGCCAGCACACGGGGGAGGGGGCGGATAAGGAACTCAGTCCAGCTTTCACTTTAAAAAAGTCACTTTCTTCAAAGTCAAATCATTGTTTTCATTAAAGTAGGGGGGGAAAAAAAAGGAAGAAAGAAAAAAGGCGAGGCGGCACGTTGGGCTGACGGGGCACTGGTCTTCTCCTTACTGTTCCTAATGGTTATTAATTATTATTATCTGGCTGTGCAGGGCTCTGTGGACGTGATGTCCCCAATGTCCTTGGGATGGCATGGGGGGCATGAAAGAAGGGCTGGCTCTGAATGAGGAGGTTCTCTCCTGGACCATAGCAGGATACAAGTGCCCATGGGAGCCACGCTTGGAGAGGTGGAGGGGACAGGGGACACTTTCCTAGAAAGCGAGCCTCTGGCCATGGAAGCTAAGCCTTCTGGGTCCTGGCCAGCTCTTCTCAGGTTTCCTAGAAGTCTCTTCTTTCCAAAAGCCGGTGAGGTGATCGGGGCTTAGCCAGCCTTGCTGGACACAAGACAATTCAGATCACGGGCGGGGTCTTCTGAGTCCCTTTTGTGAACTGGATTCTTCACTTCCCCCCTGCCTGAGTCCAGAATTGGAAGGCCTTTCAACAAATTAGGTTGGATTCCCAAAAGGGCCCATCCTAAGTCCTCACCAGGCATTCGGGGGACAGTGAATGTGGGGGCCAAGTTGCCTTTTCTTCCTGGCTGGGGAAAGGACAGTGTCTCAGTGTCTTCGGGACATTTCCTTTTCTACTTAGCACCTTTTTACCTAGAACCAGAAGTTCTAGCAAGTCCTGCAGCTTGAGTGTGCAGGGCCTAGAGGATGGCTGCTCTAGCTTTCTTCAAGGTAACGCTTCTGTGCTCCATGCAGGGCCACACAGGGGTTCAAGAACCCACTCAGACCTGACCAGCAGATGTGGCTTTGTCTCCTTGAACAGGTGGTGAGAATGTGCCCAGGAGCACTGTAGGGAACAGGGCTTGGCACGTGTGCCTGGCGGGGAGCAGCATGACCTGTTCGCACGGGCACACCCTACCTTCCACACCACACCCCCCAGCCCCTCCTTTTGCCATTTGCTAATCATCACCCTCTGGGCTGGGATTTAACTCAGTTGGTAGAGCACCGCTCTGCAGTCTCTGAGGTGCCAGGTTCGATTCCTAGCACTGCAAACATGGGAGAAGGACATGGCAATCCACTCCCAAGGCAACCTCCAAACAATCAGCCATTGAAAACCCTATGAGAGTCTCCATGAGTCAGACACAACTCCACAGCACCTAACAACAACAACAACAACAACAATCATCACCCCTCTAGTCAGGCCCCTTGTCCCTCTTCCCTCGGACATTGCTGAGCCCTGGAGAGCAACAGCAAGGCCAGGCTTGAGCTGCCTATGTGTCTGCAGTCTACTTCACACCTGCACCCCATGTTCTACCCTGCCTTCCTGCCAGCTCTAAGCCTCTGCAGGCCAAACCTCGCCCATGCCCCTCACTTCCTGTAGACTCTCTTCTAGATTAGAAGATTAAATCAAATAAATTCTGGGATTGGAATAAGAGCTGCCTGTGGACAGCCCACTCCCATTGCTCCCTGCTGCTGGAGTGCAGCATGCCAGGATAACACAGCCTCTGGCCCCTGCCCCCACATGCCCTCGGCCTTCACAGACCTTCACGGTCAGCCCTGGCCAGTCCTGTTCTGTCTGCTGGTTTCCTCAGCTGCCCTGCTCCTCCCACCACTGCTCCACACACTGTGTCCAGGACCACCAGCCATGATGATGGGCTCTGGAATTGGTTTCCCTTGAGGGCCTGGCCATTGCCCCGCCTTCTGCAGCTGCAAAAATCTAGACTGTCCCCCACCAAAGGGGCCTGATGTTGTGGTGAAAGAGGAAGGAATAAAGAAAGAATGGGAAGTGGCAGGGAAAGAATCTAGACCACTGCAGGAAAAACTGGTCTATCCTTGCACATAAAACCCTCGGTACCAACATTACCCTATAGTTTTTAGGTTTTTTCCTGTAAGGACCAAGCAGTGGCTGGACAACCAGCAGTCCTGTCCTTCTTCTTCCCGCCAAAACCATGAGTGATGGAATGCCACATACCCACCCTCACGGCTCCCCAGCCTGACTCTGGATTCATAACATTTCAGACATGCACAGTCTTCAGAAGGGCAGACTGAAGCCACAGGGAAACAAACTTGAGCCCCCCCCCCATTCTACCCTCAAGACCCCTAAGGAGAAGCTGTCTCCAGGAAAGGGGGGGAGCAGAGAGACAAAGTGATTCTTAAATATTTTCCTTCTCTGAAGTAACTAAGGGAGGAGGGGGTGAGGGGCAAGGGAGGCTGGCAGGGGGGACAAAGGGGGTTTAATAGGCTCCGGTGACAGCACAGTGTCCACATTGGGAAAAGATTAATGATGAAAATTAATCGCCTGACCTTTCTTTCCAGGAGCTGGAGGTGAGGCAGGCCATTAAAGCCTCTTATGTTGTAATTAACGTTGGAGGGGAGAGGAGAGCTGCCTTCAGAATGGATGTGATCATTTAATTAGGCTTAGGCCTGGGTGCCACAACAGGTCCAGAGAAGTCATAATTTAACTATAGCTTTAAATTACCCAGGCAGAGTGCGGATGGCAGAGTTTGACAGCAGGAGAGGCTAGCAGAGGAGCTGTGGGAAACAATTCAATAAACACCCGAGTGAATGAGAGCTTGTGACGGAGACAGACAGACAGACAGACAAAGCAGTAGGTGCTGGTAGCCTCCAAGCTGGGGAGACGGGAAAAACACAGGGAAAGGTCAGCGAAGGGCAGCAAAATCAGGAGGCATGTAAGGGAGAGAGACGTGAGGCTCTCAAGGTCTAAAAGTGCAGGTGGTTTCTGGGGTGAAACCACCTCTGAGCACCCCAACTCCAACCCAGGCGCAGACTCAATTCTGCAAACATACCCCACCTTTGAGCACGTGCATCACTGGGCTGAGAAAGCAGGGGTGGGATGCGGGGCTGATGAGCCCTTCACCCCATCCTCATGGTCTCAGGGCTCTGCTCACCCCATCATCTCCCCACAAGAGCTCGCCCAAGAGGAAATGCCCTTCTTTGCTACCCTGGAGAGTCTGGGGGTTCTCACCCTCCAAGAGCCGCCTGCGACCTAGGGGATGGGCAAGCCGGGTGGGGCAGGTGAACGAATAGGGTCGCCCCAGCCAGAGCAAATTCAAGGCCTGTGCCCTGCGAGGTGCAGCGTGGGAATGACCTGCTATCTCCCTGGTGCCAGAGCCTGCTCGGTTCTCAAGCTGGGGGGATGAGTCACTTGGCCAGACCAAGGGGCCCTCAGAAGAACTCGACCTGAGCGCTTCAGGGTAGCAGGGAGGAAAGGAGAGGGTGGGAGAGAGACAGGGAGAGCGAAAGAGGAGGAGGTGGGAATGAACCCCAAGGTGGGCAGACTGAAGCCCAAGGGTGGGGAGGGTGGGCGTGTGAACCCCAGCTTTGGGCAGGGAACCTAGTGGTGGGTTCAGGTATGCATCCAAGGAAAAGGTCCAGGTCGTGCCCTGGGACTCCTGGGTCCCTGCTGTGTCAGCAGACACTTGTCACCATCAGGACTTCCTAGGCCCCAGGGAACTGTCGGGGCCTTACTGTCCCCTCCCATTCTAGTCTATGCTGATGCTATGGAGGCTAGAGAGGACCTGGGGGAATGGAGAGAGGGGAGAGAGAGAGAGACGGAGAGACGGGGTTACAGGGAGGACAGGGTCCTCTCTGGGTCCTGGAGGGGCCAGCAGAACCCAAGCTGCCAACCCTCCAGGCGTAGCTGGTGGACGGCAGCTCACTCTCACCTCACCATTTGTGTTGGATGAAAAGAAAGAGTTACTGATGTGGGAGAAGACACAGACACACAGACACATCCAGACACACACACACCACTTTCCACTCATTCACCTGCCTCCTGCCCCTCGTCCTTGGAAAAACACAAAAGCCACCAAATCATCGCTGGAAGGACACTGTGTAGCCCCAGAGCCGGGTAGAGTTTTTCCATTTTAATTAAACATCTACAAATATACCCAGTGAGTTAGCTTCTCAATTGTCTCTGCCATACTGGTTGGTTGATAGGTGGACAGATGGACGGATACTTGGAATTGTCTAATGGGCCTCATTGGTCTCTCTGGCTGCTCAGAAGTCTGTCTTGCCTGCATTGAGCATAAAGGGTGAGCCTCAGCTTGAAGTGATTGGAGAGAAATCGGGGTAGGAGGAGGCAGAGGTGCAGTAGGTACCAGATGGGGGCCATGGCTGGCCCATCAGGCATGGGGTCATGTCTCAAATGTGCCCAGGACTGCCTTTGTTGTATGACTGTCCAAAGGGTCTACAACACCAGATCTAGAACTTCTGAGGCCCTGACCTGAGTCAGATGGGGAAGCAAGGGCTGCTTAGCATCTGGAGGGCCAGATGGGGAGTGAGGAAGGAAAGTGGGAAGTAGAGGGTGGGCAGGGAGGCAAGAAGTGGGGGGGGGCAGTGAATAAAGAAGGCTAGGAGGGGAAAGAAGCCTGGAAGGGTCTACAGACTACCTTGGAGCTCACTGGTTGAGAACACATGCCCCACCCCCTAAGCGGGCAGCACATCCCAGAAGAGGACCCCAGCTCATAGGAGACCACTCTGTAATTCGGGCGTCCCTTTCTTCCTCAGCAAAGGTGTGAACTGAAGGCCTCGTTCCCCAGGAAGCGGGCCTCTCCTCTGCCCTTCCCAATTTGTTTTGATAAAATCCACCCTGGGAAGAGCCTGCAGGCTCCAGTGTGCCCAGGGCCAGCTCTCCTCTTCCGGGCTTCACCCTGCTCCAGCCACACCTCCCAGCCTTGCTGGTCTCCCCAGCTGGAACTTAAGCCCCATGAGGGCCAGACTGGGCTGTCATGTTCACCTGGTACCCTGCAGCACCCAGGATGATGCTGGCCAGGGTGGACTGAGTTGTCCTTCAATTCTTCCTCTGCAAACACCCCCCAAATGCCTTGGTGCATACAGAAGGCCTCTCCCCTGTGGCCCCCTTGTACTGGGCTTTAGTTTTTCCTGTTTAATTTGAGTGTTTCTGGGAGGCACAGATCGCTCTGTGGCAAATAAAAATAAAAATTAAAAATAAATAAAATAACAACAATCCACTTGGGATCTCTGACCCCAGTGGCCAGGACAGTGGGCCCAGCCAGCAAGTATTGGGGCTTTCCTGGCTAACAAGTACCCTTTCCCATCCTAGCGAAGGCCTGCCTGTGAATTCCTAGAAAAAAAGGAGGAAGAAGCAACTAGGGGAAATGGCTTTTCAGAAAAGGGCAAGGACCAGAGAAGGGCAATCTTCAAATGATATGAATGCAGTCTGAATGGCCTGAAGGGGCCCTTCCTGGAGGAATTTGGTAGGGAGGGGTCTGGGGAGAGAGAAGGCAGAAGTGTGCCCTCCACTCCATGTGAACAGCCCCTGCCACCACTGACCTGTTTGCTTTTCTGTCTGACTGTTTGTTGCATGGGGACAGGGAAGATAAGGACTTGGAAACAACCTTAAAATAACCTCCACATTTCCCCAGATGCTGTCAGAGTGGAGTAGGTGCTTGAGTCTAGCTTGAGGCTAGCGGCTTGGTGCTGTTGCCAAGGGGTCTGGGATTCTGGGAAGATTCTGGCCTGTTTGCATGTGTCTGTCTGTCTATATGGATATATTGTCCTGTCCCCATCCTACCTTGTTTCCCTGTGGGCACTGGGTGAGCTGGCCCTGATTTCAACCTTCTTGGCCGACACCAACAAGAATAAATAATCCCGACTTGAGTAAGGACACGGGGCCCAAAGGAGGCATGACAACTGCATAAATCCTGACTGTGTGGGGCTGGGGGGGGTGCCCCACAGAGCATGGGGTCACTTAGGAGTTACAACCTTAATTCACTTGCTTTCTCCTCCTCCCTCACTCCTGCCCTGTGGCACCCCATGCAGAAGGCTTAATCCCAGCCTCCAGCCCCAGTGCCAGGAAGACTGCTGGGTTTCCTTGCAGAAAGAGGCAGAAGCTCTGTGATCCCTAGGGCTGCCTCAGGCCCCATCTCCCATGCACTCCTGTCCAGGCACTTCCTTCTTCCCACCCTACAAGGCATTCACAGCCAGCCCAGGGAAACCAGTCTCTCCCATCTAAGATTACCCCAGCACCCACCCTTGGGAGTCTACAGGGCGTCTGCTCCTCCAACTCTAGAGGAACATTTGTCTTGACCCTGATGCCTCTAACAGCCTTTCTCCAGACCCGGATTTGATCTCCCACCAGCCCAGCTCTGGGAGCTTGACCTTGAGCAAAGTCCTTCTCTTCTGCCTATTGCCTACAACATCGCCCAGTCAAGCTCCTTAGAATTGGGTTGGGTGGTTGCCTCTCTGGAGAGGGGGTGTCTGAGCCTTAAAAGAGGGGCTTTTTAGCCCCCAACATTTAGTCATTAGGTGAATGAGTGTGGAGGTGGAGGTGGGGGCATTTCTGGAAAGGGACTTTCTAATGGATGCCTCTGTGCCCATTTGGAAGGCCCCTTCTGACATTAGAGATAAGCCAGCTGGCCCCTTCACTTTCAAAAGGATGCTAATCTCTGCCATCATCCCCCCAAACCCAAAATAGTTGATGTTGGAGTTTTTGAAATGTTTCTGACCTCAGGCAATCTGGGCCCAAAACAGCCGAGCATGAAATAACTTGCCAATTAGACTTTAAATGAGCATGTTATTCACTCCTTCAGACATTAAACATTTAGCAAGCACCTACTGCATGCAAAGCACTGGACACCCTCACTAAGATGAAAACTAAAATGAGTAGAACCCACCATAGACCCCAGCTGTGCAGCTGATAGTTTCCAGTCATTATAGCCATGCAGTGAGATAGAGATATAAACAACAGAAAAGGAGTGGGACAGGGACAGGGAAGGGATCAGTACAGATTCAACCTTCACTTTCCTCCTCCCCGTGACCCCATGGACACATATGTCCTCACCCTTCTTTTTTAGGCTGGCCTGGAACTCACAATCCTCCTGCCTCCACCTCCTGAGTGCTGGGATTCTTGTGGGGTGGGTGATCCTGCTTCTCTCTCCATTCCACTTGTAACTCCTGGACTGGCCCCTCAGCTAAACTTGCAAATCAACTTTCAAGGAGATAGGGTATTCTACAGCAAGTTACCTAGGCACTATTATTAATTCTTTTTTGTTGTTCTTCATTCATTCACTCATCCAACAAGTATTTCCTAAGCACTGATTCCATGCCGACCAGAAGACTCACCCCACAGACGGATGAAAGGCATTGCTATTCATTTGTGAAGATTAAGCTAATAGTGACCCCAGTCAGAGTGTGCTCAGCATCTGTCATATGGTGGTCAGAGAGCAGAGTGTGGGAGTTCCGCACAGGGTGCTTCTCCTGGGGCGGGTTGGGGATGGGTAGTCTAGGAACCTTCCAAGGGGAGGGATTTCAGTCTGGTTTTTTTTGTTGTTTGTTTGTTTGTTTTTTCTTTTGTCTCTCAGCCACTTGCCCGCCCCCCTCCAGCATTTGCAGGATAGATATGGGTGGTATAAATTGAGGCAGGGCAGAACAACTTTGTCATGCCATCAAAAGAATCGGGTTGGAAAACTGCCCTTCAAGTCATGCAAGTGGGAATGAGAGGGAATGCTGGGTTTCATGGGATGTTGAATAAACTGGTTTGACTGGAAGTGACTTATTGCAAATGGGGCTGGAGAGGTAGGTGGCTGGAGACCTGTTTAGGGATGACCTTGAGGCTGCATTAGTCAGCTATTACACAGAACTGCTGCCTAACAAATCACACATAGACTCCATAGTTTACAACAGGCCTTTGTTTCTTCACAGTATTTGGAGACACAGGATAATCACAGGAACTCCCAAGACCAGGCCAAGAAGCACAGACATTTTTAATTCCATGCCCTGGTCATATCGTTTGACATGTCATTGGCTAAAACAGGACATGTGATCATGCTTATCATCAGCGGGTGGGGAAAATACAGCCACATGCCAAAGGATATGGATGGTGACTCCTATTACTGGGAGTGCAGAATTGGAGCCAGTGGCCCACTCTGCCTCTGCTGCTATGCAATAGCCATTGAAAGTTCCTGAGCAGTTGACTGGCATGATCAGGGTCTAGTAGGTGTTAATTCCTGTTCCTTAATCCTTTCCCAGATGCCACCCTGTTGTCATCCTTCCAACAAGACTCTGAAGGAGATTGTTGTTGTTGTTATTGTTGTTGTTGTTAGGTGCCATCAAGTCGGGTCCTATGATAGAACGCAAGACTCCCCAACACCATGCTATGCCCAGCACTACATCAGTGCTTCTCTGCTATTCATAGGGTTTTCAATGGCAGATTGTTTTGGGAGTGGGCTGCCAGGTCCTTCTCCCTAGCCTGCAGCACCTGGTATTCCAGGTGGTCTCCTATCCAAGGACTAACCAAGCTGACCATGCTTAGCTTCTGAGATCAGGTAGGATCAGATACTAGGAGGCTATGACTGTAGACTCTGAAAGAGATATGATCCCATTATTCAGAAGAGGAAAGGTGACTCAGAGAAGCAGTGCTGCTCAGTCAAATGACACAACTCAGACATGAAGCAGACCTGAAACTTAACCAGGGACGCTCCCATACCCTCCCTACCCCAGGTCCAAGCCCAGAGTGCCTTGCTCTCCTTCCCAGCTGCTGCTTTAGCAAGATGGATCTGCTGCTGCGGGGTGGGGGAGAGCAATGAGAGGCTGAGGAGCTGACAGCTGAGAGATGAAACAGCACCCCTGCCCCATGAGAGGCCTGAGCTAGGCTGGTGGCAGAGCGAAGGAAGACAAAAGTCTAAGTCTTGTTCACTTGGTTTTGCATCTTTTTCCTTTGTTAAGGTGTAACTTTCATAGAATAAAAATGCAAAGATCTTAAGGCCCACCTAGATGGAGGCAGAGAACAATTCATAATCCTAGGAAGGTTCCCTCCTGCCCCTTTTCCCGTCTGTCCCCCTCCCGCAGGCAACCATTTTTCAGAACATTATCACCATAGATTAAATTTCCTTGTCATTGTACTTTATATAAATGGAATCACACGATCCCTTCTCTCTTGCGTCTGGCTTATTTCACTCAGCATATGTCTTAGAGATTCACCCAACACAGATGCATGGAAATTCACACAACTACTGCTATTTGTATTTCCCAGTAGACAGTTTATTTTTATTGTCATGTGTATTCCATTGTGTGAATTTACCACAATATAATCCATTTTCCAGTTCCTGGATATTTAGACTCGTTCTCAGCTGTTTGGTTTTACTGGCACTGCTGCCATGAGCATTCCAGAGTGATCCTTTTGGAGGACATACGTTCTCATCTCCCTTGGGCATATCCCTAGCAGTGCAACTGCTGGGTCACAGGGTAGCTGTATAGTCAACTTTAGTAGAAGCTGCCAGACAGTTTTCCAAAGTGGTTTCACTGTCTTATACCGTCAGATGTGAAAGAGTTTCAGTTGTTCTCTGTTCTTGCCAGCATTTAATACAATCGGTATTTTTCATTTTAGCTGTTCTAGTATGCATGTGCCTGAAGCCGTACCACTGTGGCATCTGATCCCGATAGATCTTGGAAGCTAAGCAGGGTCGGGCCTGGTTAGTACTTCGATGGGAGACCACTTGGGAACACCAGGTGCTGTAGGCTTGGGAGCAGGAGCCGACAACCCACTCCCAATAAACATCATGCCTTTGAAAACCTTATGAATAGCAGAGAAGCACTGACAATGGTGTTTCACCTGTTGTATGTAGGGTCGCTGTGAGTTAGACACCAACTCAGTGGCACCTAACAACAACAGTATGCAGGTAGCAATATCTCATTGTTGGAAAGTCCATTTTCCAACCCCGTTTTCCTCTCTCCCGCTTCCTCCATACCACAGGGGGCTGCTCCTGCAGGCTGCTGTTACCAGCTCCCTATCCAGCCAATAGGAGGCGCTGGCAGGAGAATGGAGTGAGAGAGCAAGAGAAGCCTGGGCATTTCCACCCCTGCAGTGTGTCCAGCCACATCTCCTCCGTGACTCCAGCCCCTGAACCATGTGGTTCCCAAACCACCACTTCCTCCTTTTGTCTCTCAAGCCTAGTGCTGACAGTGGCTCTACTAAATTGCTTCCCCATTACCTCTTTGGGTTCTCAGCAATCCCATTGCCTGTGTGACCACAGCCTGTTTCTGGGATCTCGAATTTGCTGCTCCTTATACTTAGAATGCTCCCCAGCCCACCCCAGCCCCCACATATGCAGAGTTCTTGGGATTTTACCAAGGAGTCGCCTTCTCAATGCCTCCTCTCTTGAACACCCCACTTGAAATTAACCACTGGGCATTTGATTGTCCTCTTTCTTGTTTTATTTTTCCCTATTGTAATTATCATCTTTTCTTCATACATTTTTCTTATTCATAGTCTAATTGCCTTTTTCTCTCCATCCATGTGTGAGGTCCACGAGGGGGGATTTGCTGTCTTTTTCCCATTGCTGCATCATCAGTGGCCAGTGACGGTGCAGAGGAGGCAGCCAAACACTCATTGCATGAAGAAAAGTGGGAAGAAAGGTATGAAGGCAAATAGCCCCAGGCTTCCTCATGGGAACACAAGTTGACTCCCTGCGAGTCTTCACACTGTCTCACAGGAGTTCAGTGGGTTATAGAGTCTCAGTTGAAAGATGGGGAAGATAGCTCATCCCTCAGTCCCTGCTTCCCTCATCTGCAAGGCTACTTCCCTGGAAGAGGTTGCCCCGCACACGTCAGCACCTCTTGCATTGAGAGCTCCACCCTGACCCCTACTCCAAGGCCCAGAAAATTGCTCCTGAATTTAGCTGTCAAAGGACACATGTGGACACAAAAGCCCTTCTTGATTAATGTAGGTCTTTCACTGGGAGTGGGTGGGGTCAGAGGTCAAGATGGTGCTGGTCTGCATTTTAATTAACTAATTTTGTTTTGCACTACTGGGGGTTGAACCCAGGGACTCAGTCACACATACTTTGCAAGCACTCTACCGCTGAGCTGCACCTCAGCCCGTTCTTTACTTTTATTTTGAGACAGGTTCTCATTAAGTTACACAGGCTGCCTATGGCCTCCAACTTTCGATCCTCCTACCTCTGCCTCCCAAGTCCATGGGATTAGAGGCATGCCACTGTGCCCAGCAGCTAGCCCACATTTTGAAAATGAATCTTGACCCCTCTACCTCACAGCACACACAAAAATCAACCCCAAGCCGGGTGCTGTTGCACACGCCTGTAATCCCAGCGGCTTGGGAGGCGGAGGCAGGAGGATCACAAGTTCGAGACCAGAGGCAGTTGGCAAAACTTAGCAAGACCCTGTCTCAAAAAGTAAAAAAGTGGGCTGTGGGTGCAGCTCAGTGGTCCTGCCCTTGCAGAGCATGGAAATGCAAGGCCCTGGGTTCAACCCCCAGTACCACCAAAAAAAAAAAAAAAAAAACCACACCCAAATGCATTATGGATCCAAATGTGAGCAATATGACATTAACATTTCCAGAAGAAAACAGAATATCTTCATGGCTTTGGGGTTGTCAACGTTTTCTTTAGAAGAGAAGATGAAGAGCATTTAAACATGAAGGAAGAAAACTGTTCAGTAAGTTAGCACTACAATTAAGAACTTCTACTCATCAGCCGGAGGTGGCACATGCCTGTAAATCCCAGTTACTTAGGAGGCAGAGGCAGGAGGATCGTAAGTTTGAGACCAGAGGCAGTCTGTGTAACTTAGGGAAACCCTGTCTCAAAAAGTAAAAAAATGGGCTGGAGGTGGCAGCTCAGTGGTCCAGCACTTGCAAAGTATGCAAGCTCGAGGCCCTGGGTTCAACCCCAGTGCCAAAAAAGAAAAAGAACTTCTACTCATCAAAATACATTTTATGGGAGTGAAAAGACAGGCCATAAGGTCATAAGGTAGAAAGGGGAATATGTAAAATATATGCTCAGGTAAGGACTCCTATTTAGGAGGTAAATAAATAAATATATGAGAGACAGACAGACAGACAGACAGACAGACAGACAGACAGACATAGATAGCTCCTACAAAATAAGAAAAAAAAAAAACCAATAGAAAAATGGCAAACAACTTGAATGAGAATTTCACAAAAAGAGGATATCTGAATAGCTAATAAACACAAGAAAAGGGACTCAATAAAGTAGAAGGGGATTATTAGGGAAGAGGATGAGGATGAGGGAAAGAGGATAAAGTGGGTCAGAGAAGGGAATGATCCAAGTATGTAATATCCACACACGAAAATGCCACAATGCAGCTCGTTATCTTATACAATTAATCTATGCTCATAAAAGAGGGGGAAAAGAAAAATAATTCAATTTCATTAGTCTTCAGAGAAATGGAAAAATTAAAACCACAATGCAGTACCACAGAACATATAGCAAAATGGTTAAAATAAAAAGACATAATACTAAGTGTTGATGAGGATGAGGAACTGGAACTCTAACACACTGCTGGTAGGAATATACATTGGATTAATAATTATTGAGAACCATTTGGCATCATCTACTAAAGCGGAACACATGCATATCCCATGACCCAGAAATTCTACTAATTGACAAAAGTTCATACCTATATTATACAAAATAGAAAAAAATCTGGAAAAACTCAACCTTAGAATGCAAAAATCAATTGAGGTACAATCACACAAGGGGATACCACAGAGTAATGAGAAAGAATTGTTATTTCTCTGAGTAACAATGTAATAAATAGTACAACTGAATCTCACAAAAATAACATTGAATGAAAAAAGCCAGAAGAAAAGTTTACATACCATGTGATTCCATTTAGGTGCAGTGCAAAATCTACCAAAACAAATCTGTAGTATTAGAAGAGGGCACTAGATGGGTAGTGACTGGCCAGGGGCACAAGACAATATTCCTAGGTACTACTCAATGTTCTGTTTCTTCATCTGAATGTTGATTACAAAGATGTGTTCATTTTGTGAAAATTCATAAAGTTGTGCATGCACATGTGTATATGTATACAGGTGGTGGTTGTTGTTAGGTACCATCGTGTTGGTATCCAACTCGTAGAGACCCTACATACAACAGGCGAAATATTATTGTCAGTGCTTCTCTGCTATTCATGGGGTTTTCAATGGCTGACTGTCTTTTGGGAGTGGGTTTCTGGGTCCATCTCCCAAGCCTAGAGCACCTGGTATTCCCAGGCAGTCTTCCATTCAAGTACTAACCAGGCCCAACCCTGCTTAGCTTCTGAGATCTGACGGGATCGGATGCCACAGTGCTATGGCTGCAAGCTTACAGGTTGCATATCCCTTTTCTGAAATGCTTAGAACCAGAAGTGTTTCATATCTCACATTTTTTTTTAATTTTGTAATATTTGCATTAGACTTTACAGATTGAACATCCTTAATATGAAAACCTAAAATCTGAAATGCTTTGAAATCCTAAAGTTTTTGAACATTGCCCAATCCACTGGCGGCAAGCCATCCAAACTTGAACATTTTGGATTTTAGATTTTTAAGCTAGGGTGACTCAATCTATATTATACATTAAGAATAGTATTTGGGAACCGAAGTTATAGGTCAGTTGGTAGAACACTTGCCTAGCATGCACAAAGCCTTGGGTTAACTCCCCAGCACTGAAAAAAAAAATTATGTATTTATTTACTTATTTATTTACTTAGGTTTTTTTTTCTTTTCTTTTCTTTCTTTTTTTTTTTTTTTTTTTTTTTTTTTTTTTTTTTTTTTTTTTTTTTTTTTTTTTTTTTTTTTTTTTTTTTTTTTTTTTTTTTTTTTTTTTTTTTTTTTTTTTTTTTGTGGTACTGGGGGTTGAACCCAGGGCCTCGCGCCTGCATGCTCTGCAAGTGCTGAACCACTGAGCTGTGCCACCAGCCCATTTTTTTTTTACTTTTTGAGACAGGGTCTCACTAAATTACGCAGACTGCCTCTGGTCTCGAACTTGCGATCCTCCTGCCTCTGCCTCCCCAGCCACTGGGATTACAGGCGTGTGCCACGGCGCCCGGCATTACTTAGGTTTTTTTAAGACAGGGTCTCACTATAAAACTCAGGCTGGCCTCAAACTTGAGATCCTCCTGCCTCAGCCCCCCAGCTTCAAAAACTATTTTTAAAAGAATAAGTGAGAAAAAGAAAGGAATGAAAGAAAGAAAAAGAAAGAAAGGAAGGAAAGGTAGTGAAGGAAAGAAGGAAGGAAGGAAAGAAGGAAGGAAGGAAGGAAGGAAGGAAGGAAGGAAGGAAGGAAAAGAAAGAAAGAAGAACTAAGCATGGTGACACAAACCTGTAATCCCAACGCTTGGGAGGCTGAGGCAGGATCACATGTTCGAGTCCAGCCTGGGCTACATAGTGAATTCCAGGCCAACCTGGGCTACATAGCAAGATTCTGACTCAAAAAAAGAAAAAAGAAAAAAAGAAAAAAAAAAGAGGAAGGAAGGAAATGAGGGAGGGAGGGAGAGAGGGAGAAAGAAGGTGGTTAGACATTGGGGTAAAATATAGCATTGGAAGCAAGTGACCTGGAGTGGGTGGACAGCCAGGGTAAAGTGACTAGGTGCAGACTCCTAAACTGGCTTCTCCTGTGAAACCTGGTCTGTTCTCCTCGGGCATCGCAGTTTCCCCTTGGGTCCAGAGGCTGAGATGTTAGTGTTGCGGTAACAAACACAGGAGGGTAGAAAGGAGCAGATGTAAGATCCAGCCCCAGCTCTGCCAAACACCTGACACTCACGTTGCCTCTCTGAGCCTCAGTAAAATAGTGGATGCCATAGGGGTATTGCCACACCAACACAGGTGAATGGGCGTGCCAACAGGTAAGGGTCGCACAGCTAGGGCTTCAGGGGAGCAGTGGCACATGAGCATCGACTCAAGCCTGCAAGAAAAGAGGCAGACAGTGTGTTCCCCTGGCAGTGAGCGTGGGCACCAAGCAAGCTGGGATAGAGGAGTCACTGGTGCCCACCTACCCCACCAAGCCTCTTACAGCCTGAACACCATCCCCGGTCTTAGCAGCAGGTGCTGTGATCGAGTCCAGGATGAAGCGAAGCCCAGCAACAGAGGCCTGGAGGAGACCTCGGAGCAGGGGCCCTTTGCCCTCTGCAGGGGCGTGCCTTCAGTACCACCCCCTACCAGCTGCATGGCCCACTTTGTCCCATACCACTGCATTGCTCCAGCTGCAAAAACCAGCTTCCCTCTACCCTCAGCCCCAGAGGTCCTTCATCACCTCCCTCTACTGAGCTCATTTCCTCCAAGTCCACTTCCATCTGCATTTGAGTACCCTCCACTAGGATCCCCTCTCAGTTCCTGAGCTTACCTGCCTGGTAGCTCCTGTTGCTGACTGCTACACAGGCCCTCCTCTCTGGCACCCAGCACATAGGAAGTGATCAGTATTTCCTCAAGGGGGTGGGGGACCTTCCCCTAACCCAAGGTAGATTGTGAGGAATCTGGTAAACTTAATCCCATAAAGATGATAAGCTATTGAATCCCATGGATAGTTAAATGGGGACAAATACATTAGCCCCAAGGACTGATAGTGGATTAATGAAGGACAAATACATATTTGCTGGAATCCCTCACAGGGATGGTCAAATGTCACCACGTGGGGACTTGTCACTATAGGAAAGCAATCCTACACATCTTGACCAGATCCACACCATCCCCAAAGGCACACCAGACCCCATGCTAACTGTGCCATCCTATTTGCCTCTCGTGGTGACCCTAGGAGGTGGCTACTGCCATCCTCACTTTACAAATAAGGAAGCCAAGGCACAAATAAGTTAAGCATTTTATCCAGAGACATAGAACTCCTATGAAGCAGAGGAGGAATTTGAACAGGGGCAGGTGACTCTCAAGGCCCTGTACTAATCTTCCTATGACCCACGCAACCATCCTCACAGACAGGGCTCGGCAGGGTAACTTTGGAGGTCAGTGTCACAGGCCACTCAGAGGCTTACAGTCCAAGGCAGACCCATCTAAGTTAATAGCGAAATCTCTAAGAAAGCTGAAGGAGGCCAGGAGGGCAAGCAGCAGCCCAGTGTGTGTGCACCGCATGCGTGCGTGTGTGTGTGCACTCACACTTGTGTGCAAGTGTGTGTTTATGTGAGCATGTGTGAGCACCAGGGCTGGGGGAGTGGACTGCCTATTAGCAGAAAGCAATCAGTGGGAAAGCTCCTCACAGGGTCGGCACACAGCAAATATTTGTAGAACCGAATTGAAATCCTAAAGAGAGCCTTCTACAAATGTGAGCTGCTGTTGGGACCATCCTCTCCAGATCACAGGCCACAGGAAAAGAGAGGAGGGACCAGCACTGGTGACAGTGTTTGCTAGCCTCCTTTCACCTCCAGGCCACACGGCAGGCACCAACTCCCTCTCTTGGCCTCTCTCTGGAGCTGCCAAGAGCTGCCAAGACAGGGTTCCTGCAGTTATGAGGACGGTGGCAACAAGAGCAGTGACTAAGGTGCAAGGAGCCCTTGGGCCTGGCTGCTCCACGATACCTGCTGTTGCGTGTCTGTTCTCCATGACTGTCCCACAACAGCCAGCGAGGGGCCACTCGTGTCCTGGTGAGCAGAGAAGAGCGAGGCTCAGAGGGGCTGGCCGAGGGAACACGCACTTCGAACTGCGAACAGCTAGAAGATGGGCTGCGCCCTTTCCACTGTATGTACCCTGAGTCCTCCTGCGCAACGCTGGCACCAAACAGGTGAACAAGGGCTCAGGGCCATGCAAGGGACTAAATAATGTAAGCAATAAGCTCTGGGGCCAGTCAGCCGGAGCTAGCCCCTTCCTCTCCCTATGCCTCAGTTTCCTCACTGGAAAAGTGGGGATGACTAACCACCACACACAGTGTTCATGAGAAAATGAGGGGAAAGGCCTACCACATAATGAGCACTCAGGTCTGTGAGCGATCGTTGTACATGTGCTGCTTTGTTACTTGAATATAATATTCTCTCCTAGCCCAGAGGCTGCCTGCGCAACTTAGCAAGACCCTGTCTCAAGATAAAAAATTAAAAATGGGCTGGGGGTGCAGCTCAGTGGAAGAGTGCTTGCAAAGCATGTGCAAAGCCCTGGGTTCAACTCCCAAGTACTGAAAAAAAAAAAAAAAAAAATCTCTCCTTGCACCAAGTAATGAAGTTAGACTCTGAGAATGGGTACAAGTTTAGAAATTAGCTAGTCCAGCCCCTTCAGTTAATGGCTGGGAAAAGTGAAGCCCAAGGTCCTACATCTCCTCCTCAGCAGGGCTTGGGCTCCAGGCAGAGTCTCTCAGTCTGCCCAGGTGGCCCCTGACAAGGCTTTGGATGCATTCTTGGAGCTGGCCTGAAGTTGCAGAGGGGAGGCAGAGGGCACCTCAAAGCTCCAGTGTCTAGAAGCTTGATGGTGATAAACCTGCAGGGACAGCAGCTGCCATATTCCCCCAATGGGAGGCCAGAGCATGGGGCTGTCCTGGGGTGGGGGCACCAGCTAGCCCCGGGATTATGGGAGACAGTGTGGTGATCATGAAAGCCCTGAGGCCAGGAGGCCCTCTTCACCCTCCCCAGTTCTTCCTGTCTCATGAGGACACCCCCTTTCTCTCTGTGCACCCATTCCCAACCAGGGAAGGCCAGTCTCACGGCCTTTGAGAGCCACTGACCAGGTCACAGAGAGAGATCTGGGGCCCTGAGCTGGCTCCAATCCTCTCTGCTGCCCTGTGCCACCTTTCCAAGGCCTTGGTCCTTCTCTTCAGCCCCAGTGGGCCCGCTTATGCCTGCCACATAAACCGAGAACCCACAAAACACCCATGACACCGCACCTCCTCCCCGGAGGTCCAAGGCCTTAAAATTTAATAGTCTCTCAAATGCTGTAACGCTAGAGGGGGCTTTTATGGACTCACCAGGGATAATATTATGAGGGGGCGTCAGCTGCCTGAAGTGGCTGCTGTCCGTGAGGGGTCGTCCAGCCCCTCACACACACTTCAGGGGCCCCTGTGGGGGAGGGCCACCCACTCCCCACTCCTATGTCCTCAGCCAGCCGTGTGCGTCTGCTGAGGCTGTTCCGGAATGGTCTGCAGCCCACAGGGGCCTGCGGGAGGCTGGGACCTGCCAGCCCTGGCTCAGGGAAGCAGCGAGGCTGGGGGAGGGGTTCCAGGGAAAACATCTTGGTGACTAATGAGCGGGCAATTGAAAGCTCTGTCGTGTCAATGGGGAGCAGATGGGGAAGGAGGGGAATTCCTGCGGCCTGGCCTGGCCCTGGAGGTGTGGGGTATGGGCAGCTGGGAGGGAGAAAGTGAAAGGAAGGAGGGAAGGGTAAGGGGAGCCCTGTGGGTTCAGCAGGGGTGGGGAGGAAGGCGGGCCTGGCCGGCACCCACAGATGGACGGGCTCTGGGCCTCAGTTCCCAGGGACTCTGGCGCAGCTTAGGCAGGCACGAGGCGGGGCGAGGACAAGGCACTGGGACTTTCTGGGACACTTGCCTTTTTTCTTCACTTCTTCTGGGATCCAGCTTGTTCAACCATTGTCTTTCCTCCTGCCCCTTCCTGTCTTCTTGGTTTCTCCTTCTCAGACCTTGCCCACTCTCCCCCTCCTTCCTCCCCGTTCCTTTTCCTCAAAATTGGCATGTGCTGGGAGACCAGAAGCAGGCATTCTGCCCTGGCCTCTGTAGGTGTGGGCAGACTCCCCAGATAAACAACTTACGAAACAACACTAAATAAAAATCATGGTTGATTTGCCCCCCGGTACACCGTTATCCCAGACACACACACACACACACACACACACACACACAGGCGCAGGCACCCCCATGCACTCAAGACATACGTGCCAACAAATATACTTACAGTCACCGTCACCCAGACACACGTGTGTGCAAACACAGGCACATGCTCACGCCTAGCCCAGACACATGCACACACACCCCCGGGCGCATACACACACATATTTTCTTCATTACCTCCTCTAATACTGTCTTTTTTTCCGTCTTGAGCTCAATGTTGTTTTTTGTCTCTTTTCGACCCTCCCCCTCCACTTCCCCTCAATTTATTCCAGCTGTGAAAACCTTTTTCCCATCTCCTCTGTCACCCGGGCAGATAGGTGAGTGGCAGGCAGAGGAGTCCACTCGGCAGCCACTGTTGGTAATGGATGCCAGATGTGGAGCTGGCCTCCAGCCCAGTCCCGGCAGGGCTCCCTTGCCCGCTCCCGCATCTGGGTGTGAGAGGGGCTACAGCCCAGGCTGGGGTCTGGTGGGATCAGGAGCCAGGCTCAGCGACATGGGTGGGGAGGACAAGGAACAGGAGCCACTAGAAAGAGGAGCCTGGGTGTAGAGGATGAGGTTGTGCGAACCCCTGGTGACAAGGCTTAAGGCCCTCTGATAGGTTGGCCGGGCTGGGGGCTGGAATGAAAGGTACCAGGATGGCCCGGAGCCAAGCTGTCTTCCCTAGGCCCTGGTCAGCATTCTATTTCCTGGGGTGAAAGGGTTTGCTGCTGCTGCTGTTCGTGAATCTATATATTTGGTGAAATACAAAAAGCCAATTATAACATTCTAGAATTCTCCATGTCTGTTCTACTGAGAGTGGTAATGAAGCCAACTGATGTTTATGGAGTATTTTAGATACTTTCTGAGCTACTGCCCATAGTGAATTCATTCTCTCAAGTAATTTTCACAGTAATCCTGTGAGGCAGGGCACGTAATTGTTCCCATTTTACAGGTGCAACAAGAGGTCTAGAGCATCTAATTGGCCCACCCGGAAAGTGGTGGTACCAAGATTTGAGCCCTGGCAATCTGACTCCATGGGCCACATTAGGCTGCCAGAGACTAAAATCTTAGAAGATCAGAGCTAAAAGGAACTTGGTCCAACCCTTTTCTTTTCTAAAAGAAGAACCAAAGTCCAAAGTAGAGCAGTGACCTGCCCAGGGACACACAGCAGGTTGGATTCCAGGGCAGAGCTTAATCCTAGGGCTCCTGTTCAGAGTCATTCATACAGCGCCACACTTCCGACTCTGGTCCCCACAACGTTGGCTGAGAGCCAGTCCTCCTAGAGGAGGTGCCTTTGCTAGGGTGTGGAATAAGAAGAGGATCACAGGGAGCCTCATGTTCACAGACCAGTGTATGCAAGGCGACACCAAGGTGGGGCTGGCAGATAGCAGAGACCGCATCTCTACTGCATGTCAGGCACCTAAATCACAAAAAGGAGTCAAACTCAGCCCCAAGAAACAAACCAAACAAGAAAAAGAAAACAGAACAAAGGGATTAGTGAGTGTCATGGAGAGCAGCAGTGTAGGTTTCTAGACATAGTGACAAGGTGATATTTGAGCAGATCCCTGAAGGAAGTAAGAGAAGGAGCCCTGCAGACATCTTGGGCAAGAGGGTTAGTAGAATGAACGACAAATGCAAAGGCCCTGAGGCAGGAGTATGCTTAGCATGGTAATGTGTCCAGAATATAGGGACTAGAGAGAGAAGCATAGGAAATATGTCAGAGAAGTATGAGGAAGATCATGTAGGACCCCATGACTATTGTAAAAGCCTAGAGATTACTTCCAGTGCAAATGGGGAAACACTGAGTGATTCTGAGCAGAAAACTGACATGGTCTGATACACGGGTAAAGGATTTTGCTGCTTCTCAGTGGACAAAGTACCCCGAGGGGTGAGAGAGGAAGTGGAGAGACTCATGAGGAAGCTGGTGCAATGCTCCAGGGGAAGGAGATGAAGCTGGAACTAGGAGCCAGCTGGGGATGGGGGTGACAAGGGTCCAATTCTGCGTGTATTTCAAAAGAGCCAAGCACCATGGCTCACGCCTATAATCCCAGCACTTGGGAGACTGAAGCAGGAAGATCACAAGTTCAAGGCCAGAGTCAGCCTGCACAATTTAGTGAGACTCTGTCTCAAAATAAAAGGTAAAAATGGGCTGGAGGTGCAGCTCAGTGGTAGAGCACTTGCCTAGCACATGCACAGCCCTTGGTTCAATCCACAGTACAGCAAAAAAAAAAAAAAAAAAAAAAAAGGAGAGGCACTATGATTTCCTGAGGGTTGGATGTGGGGTGTGGAAGGAGGAGAGAAGTATGGTTGCAGGATTTTGGGGCCTGGGCAATTGGAAGACTGGAGTTCCTTCCTAAAGTGGGAAGACCCCAGAGAGGAGCAGGTCTAGGGACAGACAGGAGTTTGAGGTGGCTATCCTACTGGGGACGATGACCATCAGGCTGGTCCTGTCTTTATTTAAAATTGCAGTATTTGGTTCATTGTGGATTTTTGGCATTAACTTTTATTATTTTATTTATTAATATATTTATTCATGTTTTGAGCTAGTGAGGGGCTGAACCCAGGGCCTTGTTCATCCTTTGCAAGCTCTGTAACACTGAGCTGCACCCCAGCCCTTGTTTTGTTTTACTTATTTATTTACTTATTTATTACAGTACTTAGCTGAACCCAAGGCTTCCCACATACTTTGCAACTGCTCTACCACTGGGCTGCACCCCAAGCACATTTTAAAAATTTTTTTATCTTGATACAGGGTCTCACTAAGTTATACAGGCTGCCTCTGGCCTGGAACCTGGGATCCTCCTGCCTTGGCCTCCTGCCTCCACCTCCCAAGTTGCTGGGATTATAGGTGTGAGCCACCACACCCACAATACCCAGCCCCCTTTTTTATTTTTTATCTTGAGACAGGGTCTTGCTAAATTGTGCAGGTTGCTGTTGCCTCTGGCCTCAAACCTGCAATCCCCCCGCCTCTGCCTCCCAAATTGCTGGGCTTACACTACGACCAGCTAATTTTGATTTTTTTTTTTTTTTTGAGAAAGAAACTATGGCATTGAAATATGGTGACCATGCTCGTGACCCGTCTTAGGTGTTGTTCCAAAGTCAAGGTCTTTCCAGTTACCAGCATCCACATGGGATGTAAGGGTTGGGCTCACCTCTTAATTCCCAGCCACCCTCTCTGTGAACAGAGAGCCAACAGTCCCAAGAGTGGGATCAGTGACAGGGATAGGAGCTGAAGAGTAGCCGCACACAGCAGGGAAGCCCTGAGTGGGAAATGTGGGCAGGCAGAGCGGGTCGTGTGGACCTGCGGCTGGTCAGCTTAGAAGCAGCCAGGAGGGTATGAGCCCATCAGTTCCCCAAGCCCTGCTGCCCCATGATGGATGGCATCTGTCTACTCCTTTATTAAACTCACACCGTGGTTCAGCCCTGGATTTGCAAACGGCTTAATAAGCATTTGGAAGGAATGGGGGGGGTGGAGGCCGGGATTTCAGGGGGTTACCAAGATCTAGACAGGAAGCAAGTGGGCCCCAAGAGGGAGTCAGGTGTCCAAGTGGGCGACTTGGGGGGAGTATTTGGCTTCACAGAAGATGCTTGGGGCCCCAGAGGAGGGTACCACAGGCCTTTGGTGCCAGCCCTCCCCTGCATTGTTGCTCACACACTAGGGGGTGTTCTGGGCACTGTGGGAGCCAGGCAGTGCTGGGACTAGCCAAGGACAGTTGAGAGCAGATCTTGGGGGGACAGAAGACAGAGGGATACACAAAAGAGGTGCCAACACCCCAGCCAGCCCCCAGCACTGTCTCCCACTTTTCTTTCTTTCTTTTACTTTTTCAGTACTGGCTTGAACCCAAGGTCTTGCACATCGCTAGGTAAGTGCTCCACCACTGAGCCTCAGCCACAGCCCCTTTTTTTCTATTTCTTTTCTTTTCTTTTTTTTTTTTTGTATTTGTTTTTGTTTTTTATTTTTTAGTTTTGTTTTTTGTTTTTTTGATGTTTGGTTTTTTTGGCAGTACTAGGAGTTGAACCCAGGGCTTCGCACCTGCATACTTTGCAAGTGCTGGACCACTGAGCTGCACCCCCAGCCCTTTTTTTTTTTTTTACTTTTTTTGAGACAGGGTCTCGCTAAATTACACAGACTGCCTCTGGTCTCGAACTTGCGATCCTCCTGCCTCTGCCTCCCAAGCCACTGGGATTACAGGCGTACACCACTGCACTCGGCTCCAGTTATTTATTTCTTTTGTTTCATTTCATTTTAGTTTTTTGACACAGAGTCTCACTATGTAGACCAGGCTGGCCTTGAACTCACATTGATCCTCCTGTTTCAACCTCCCAAGTCACTGGGATGACAGGCGTGCGCCACAGCACTCAGCTTCTCTCACGTTTCTTAGCTTCTGCAAGGTGTAGCTTAGTTGGTAGAGTGTTTGCTCTGTATGCTCTGAGGTCCTGGGTTTGATCCCCAGCACCACAAAAATGGGAGGACCTGGCAGCTCATTCCCAAGACAATCAGCCATTGAAAACCCTATAGAGCCAGGCACGGTGGCACACACCTGTAATCCCAGTGACTCGGGAGGCAAAGGCAGGAGGATCGCAAGTTCGAGATCAGAGGCAGTCTGCATAATTTAGTGAGACCCTGTCTTAAAAAGTAAAAAAATGTGCTGGGCATGCAACTCAGTGGTCCAGCACTTGCAAAGCATGCAAGTGAAAGGCCCTGGGTTCAATCCCCAGTACCGAAAAAAGAAAAGAAGGAAGGAAGGAAGGAAGGAAGGAAGGAAGGAAGCCAGCCAGCCAGCCCTATGGACAGCAGAAAAGCACTATCAGATATAGTGCATACTTCCTTCTGACTCGCTATGAGTCGGACCCACCTGGACCACACCTAAAAACAACAGCAAATGCCATAGCAATCTACCGTTTGGAACCCTCTGTACAGTGCACTGAGTGGGGGTGCAGGGGTCTGTCCTCTCCTTGATAAGGCTGGGGCTCCTGGAGGGAAGCTTGGGTCAGCTGATGTCACCTTTCACAGGCAGCTCAGGCCTCACTTGGTGGCATGCGGGAGCCTGTTCATGTGGGCTGACGGGACCCTCTCTTCCCAACTCCCAGGCTAGTGAATGCCACATTGGTAGCTTGACATTGACCATAGAGGGAATATTGACAGCATAGCAATGCTGGCGATGGCTTGTTTCCCTCCTGGAGAGCCAGCTGTTGAACATTTACCAGCAAACCCCTCCCTCACCTGCTTTCTACCAGCAAAGTCCACAAGTCCCTACAGGTGCATAAAACCCAGCTTCCTCCTCCTGAAAGGCTGGGGAACTCTGAAGGTGACGCTGTGTGGCTCTTAGTAACAAGGACAATGCAAGAGGCATTGGCAAGTGAGCCTCAGCTGTCTCAGCTCGCCATTCATTCAACAGTTCGTGATGTGCAATGTTCTTCAAGTAGCACTTGGAGAGGTTGCTCTGACATGAAATGAAATCATATTTAAGGTGCTCCTCGCTGGGTTTGGTGGCACACACCTATAATCCCAGTGACTCAGAAGGCTGAGGCAGGAGGATCACAAGTTCGAGATCAGAGGCAACCTGCATGATTTAGCAAGACCTTGTCTCAAGATAAAACGTAAAAAAAAATGGGCTTAGGGTGTGGCTTGGTGATAAGACACTTGCAAAGTGTGCCCAAGGCCCTGGGCTCAGCCCCCTTGCACCAAAAAGATGCCTCAGAACAGGGCCTGCAACCTGTAAGGAGTCTTTCTACAGTTTCTGGTGTGCTAAATACCTTATTCTAATTTGAGTCCTACAACCACCCTTCTAAGACATGCTATTGTTATAGAATGACATTTACAGATAAGGAAAGTGGTGTTACAATGTGTTGGGTCCTTTATCTGAAGTCACATAGTAGCAGAGCAAGGATTTGAACCCAGGACCCTCTGGGTCTGATAGTCCAGCTCTGAAGTGGTGCCATTGGACCTCTTCAATATGGAGATGGAGCAGGGATCAGACCAGTGGAAGGGACCCTTGTGTTCTTCCTCCCCGCTATCTGGCCATCCACAGAAGTAATGGGTCGTCTTTCTATATGAACCCTCCAGAGAAGCCTTCCTAGAATCCCAGCCTCTCCACAGCCCACCACACCTGCTCACGCCCGTCTGATGGTCCCTTCAGAGGCAGAGGGCGCCTGTTCCAGGAAACTCACCCTTCCTGCTGGTGTTTTCTATTCTCTTCTCCTGCAGCCTACCTTCATCCAGCCCATTTCCCAGTCTCTCAATATCTCCCTCTCTCTCTCTCTCTCTCTCTCTCTCTCTCTCTCTCTCTCTCTCTCTCCACCCCCCTCTGCTGTGGCTCCTCCAGCTTAGGCTCCATCACCACGCCAGTCCTCCAGAGCTATGCGACAGACTCCAGAGCCTGACTCCATGCCACCCAAGGCCAGGGCCAGCACAGCCAGATCCGGGGAGGTCAAGCCACAGGCCCAGCGGCCTCTTGCAACTTTCTCCAGCTTTCCTTTTCTCCTCTGCTTCTTGCCAACTTCACCTCCTCAGCTTCCTTCTGCTTCCTCCATTTTCTTCCTCCTGGTGCATGTTTGCCTCTTCGGCGTCTTGTTCTTATGTCACTGTCCCCCATTTCTCTCTCCATCTGCCTTTGGCTCTCTCTGGGTCAGTCTGGTTGGTGGCAAGTGTGTGCGCATGTTTCTCTGTCCTCTGCGGGGGTCTGTCTGTCTGTCTCTCCGTGTGTCTCTCCCTCTCTCTCACCAACCTCCCAAAGTGTGTATGCATGTGTATGCGCGTGCGTGATCCTAGATCTCACATCCTCGATGCCTTTCCTGCTCATATCTGTCTGTCTGCCACTGCCTCCGTGTGTCTGTCTTCGGGGCTCTCCTGGGGTCTCTCTCTGGCAGCGTACGTTCGTCAGGGCTGCACTCTGGAGACTCCCGGAGGAGACCCCCACTTACCCCTCCCAAAGTTCACTGCCTTGTCAAACGGAGCTAATCTCCTCCGGGAGGAAAATGTCTCATTCACACTGTTGGAGGGGAGGCCGAGGGGGGGAAGGGGAGCGCTCCATGGCTGCAGCCTGAAAACACCCCGGACCATAATACCCCTTTTGTTCTAGGTTGGTGGGAGGGGGTGGGCGGTGGAATGAAAGAAGGGGGATATTAAAGGAGCAGGTGAAAGACATGTGTCTTCAGCAGCCAGAGATAAGCGCTTACCCCCTTCTAATCTGACGGAGGCCTATTATCTTCCCGCCACAGTCATTACTATTAATATTAAACACCCCCCAACCCAGCTTGCAAACAACCTGAAGAGGCTGGCTCTCGCCTGCCTGCCAGTTCCCAGAGAAGACCCTGCCCGGACCCCTCCTACAGTACCTGACCCCCAACCCAGGCTCTCAGACCCCAAGGCCCTTGAACTTCCTCCTGACCTTCAGCCCCTAGAGCCCCCCTACTTCCCCTCCCCCAGCCCTACTCAGCATCCTCTCTGATCATCAACCCTTTCTCTCCCTAGTGGCCCCCCATCTCAGGTTTATTTCTTGGTCTTTCTCTGTACCCCAGCCCTCTTCTCTCCACTCCTCAGTATAATGTGGGGTGGAAGACAGAGCATGAGAGGTTTATTCCCCAGTTCAGACATCTGGCAGAATTTGATGTTGGTCCCAAGGCCTGTATTTACAGACTGCATGACCATGGCCAGGTTCTTTAATCCTCTGAGCCTCAGTTTCTCATCTCTAAAATGGGGTAAAGTCATATTCCCTCCAACCTAGGATTATGGATTATATGAATGAATGAATGAATGAGCCCTTAGTACGAGCCTGATACATTTTCATGGTTCAATAAATAATGATGGCAATTGTCGTTGTTGTTTGTTGTTATTAGGTGCCACTGAGACAGGTCCAACTCATAGTGACCTTCATATGGTTTTCAATGGCTGATTGTTCCAGGATTGTTTCAAAAATGGATTGCCAAGATGACAAAAATCAACCCAGGGCAGTAGCCTATCCACCCATTCCTATAGTAAGGGGTCCCTGGGCCCCTCCTCTGCACCAACTTCTGTGTTGAGCACTGGAGAGACAGAGATGGAAAAAACAAGTCCCACCCCCAAGAATTCGCAAGCTACTGGAAGCAAGAAACATATAAATAGGTAAATGCATTATTCAAGTGCCCAGTTATATGAACCACAAACAAAGTTAGTAAAAATGGCTTTGGAGAAATGGAGCAACCAACTCCCTCTCTGTAGGTGATGTTATACTAGCAAAGGATTAATTGCCTGTTCAGTAGCTATAAGGTGGCAAAGCCAGTTATTGCCATGCCCATGTCTGGTGTTAAGGTCCCAGGAGAGCTAAGGCAAGGCTTCCCCCAAGGGCAGCAGAAGGTCTGCCAGGGGCCTGCATGGGCCCCTTTTCCAGGACCCCAGATGATCAGGGTTAGCCTGAAGAGCGTACATTCACAAGAGGAGGGAGGTGAGGGCAGAGGAAGTCCTTCCTTCCTCATCAGGTGTGGTGGTGTATACCTGGAATCCCAGCACTTGGGAGGCTGAGGCAGGAGGACCATAAGTTCAAGGCCAGCCTGAACTACATAGCATGTTTCAGGCCAGTGTGCATTACATAGTAAGGCCCTGTCTCAAAAGAAAAGAAAAAAAGAGAGAGAAAAAGAAAAAAGAAAAAAAATACAATATCCACAACAACGAACACCCAGTCTCTTCCTTCCAGCCAGGCCTTGGGCTGAATGCTTCACAGCAGGCCTCCTCCTTCTCATCCCTCTCTGCCAAGCAGACATCACTGCACCCATTTTACAGAGGAGCAAACAGGCTCAGACATAGGATGCAGCAATCCTAAGAGCACACTGCTGGAAAAAGACAAAACAAGATTTTTAAGTCGCATCTCTTTTGCTCCCAAATCTGTGTTATTTCTATTTCCTGTTGTTGTTAGGTGCTGTCGAGTCAGTGTTCAACTCATAGCAACCGTACATACAACAGGTGAAACACTATTGTCAGTGCTTCTTTGCTATTTATGGGGTTTTCAATGGCTGACTGTTTTTTGGGAGTGGCTTGCCAGGTCCTTTTCCCAAGCCTACAGCACTTGGTGTTCCCAGGTAGTCTCCCATCCAAGGACTAACCAGAGCCAACCATGCTTAGCTTCCGAGATGTGACAGGATCAGATGCCACAGTGCTAAGGCTGCAGGCAAAGTGTTGCCCAGGCTGTCCTTGAATTAGCAATCTTCATGCCTCATCCCCCGCAGCTCGCTGATTACAGGCTTGTGCCCTCCTGAACGGCTTCTATTTCCTAGTGCATCTCAAACTTGCCAGCTCCCATTCCATCCTTGCCTGAGCTTCAACAAATACACAACAATAAGGAAAACAACCTGCTACAAGTGCAACGCGTTTAGACATCTTATACCTTTTTTTCTCTCCAGTGCAGTGGCCTCACACATGCCAGGCAAGTGTTCTACCACCGAGCTATATCTTATATCTTATCCTAGAAGCCTATGAACTTTGAATTTTTCAAATAATATACCCATGCATGTTATAAAGAAAAATAATGTTTTAAAATGTCATTCTTAAAAATTCCATACCCCTGTTCCCAAATCTCAGACTAAAGGTCAAAGCATGAAGAAGGTATGCTAAGTATATTCTATTGCTTCTTCTGTCTCCCATGTGTGTAGCATCTATTGTTTGTGTACACCCAGTGGCTTTGTCTCCTTTTAGTGACAGCACACCTGTCCCTCACAGAAAGCCTGCTCCCCCTATTCCATGCACTTCTCTTGGGGCCGCCAATCACAATTCCTCAGCTCCTCCCCACTCAAGGTGGGTCCATAAGGCAGGCCTAGCCAATCAACACACATAATTCTCCTAGCCACCTCATTTGTCCAAGCAGTGGGCACATGACCCAAGTTAAGCCAATAGGAGCCCTCCCCTGAGATTGTCTTTTTCCCAGGGTGTTCTACCACCGAGTGGTACCTCTGGCCCCCTCTTTATTTTTTATTTTGAGACAGAATCTAGCTAATTTGCACAGACTGTCTCTGGCCTCAAACATAAGATCCTCCTGCCTCAGCCTCTTGCAGTTGCTGGAATTATAGGCATGCACCATTGTGCCCAGACTCCCCTAGGACTTTGTAGACAGTTCGCATTAGGCATGGCAGATGCTGTCTTTCATCTGAGAAGTAAATAAGACAATGCTGCTATGGTCTACTACAACCTCTCCCTGTGTTCCAGTGGATCGGAAGACTGCTGATCTCCTTCCCCTCCCCAGTCTCCTGCTGCAGCTGAGAGGCTCAGTTCAAATACCAAAAACCACATCCAAGTCACTGCTGGAGTCAAGAGAAAATGCAAGAGAGAAAGCTGATGGTATTAGATGAGGCATGGCAGTCTTTAAACTTCACCTCCACCTCTATGCATATTGTTTTGCATGCACACACGTGTGTGCACACACGTACGTGCACGCACACACAAGCACACTCCTATCCTTCCTATTTAACTCAAAAATTCCATCATTTGCTCCCTGCACAATACCTCCTGACATATGCAGTCCTGCTTCATATCACCCAGCCCCCAGCAAGCTATATACAAGAGAAGGAGCTAGAGACCAACGGGCTCTGGGATTGGGGAACCTCAAGTGACGTGTGGGGTAGATGTCCCCTTCTTCTTCTAGGAGCCTTCTGAGGTCCTCTGCCACAGAGCTTTGGGTTGGAGAGGACCTCTGAGCAGAAGAAGGATGGGGAATCTGTCCCCATCTAAGCAAGGAAGCCTAACTCAGCCTCCTGCCTTGGACATAGCCCAGCACCTCCTTTTCTGAGACACTGCAGATCTGCCCAGCTGCCTGTAAAGCCTAGTTGACTGGATGAACGAAGAGTGGTTGGCTGAGCAGTGAGCGTTTAAATCCTTAGGCCTAAAGCTGGACACAGCAGCTCACACCTGTCACCCCAGCCACTGGGGAGGCGGAGGCAGGAGCATCATATTTTCGAGACCACTTGCCCATGCAATTTAACGAGACTCTGACCCAAAATAAAAAGTGGATGGGGGTGCAGCCCAATGGTAGAGCTCCAGCAAAGTATGTGTGAGGCCATGGGTTCAACTCCCAAGTACTGGGGGGGGGGGGAATCTTTAGTCCTTCCTTTGGTCCCTCAATAGTCCCACATGGATAGACATCCATAACCCAGGATGGGAGGCCCATCAGGCACAAGGGGTCTGGCAAAAGAACAGCAGTACAAACAACCAGCCGGCTCCCCTAGATTTACACCCTCGACAGTGTCCAAGGTTCTGTCCCCACACCACACCTGCTGTAAGGTAGACAGGGAAGGGTCCCCCTTACCCTATACCCCGTTAGCCAGATGAGTAAACTGAGGCTATGACAGTTATGTGACTTTTCTAACGACAGACACAGCCCACAAGTGGTCCTGCTGAGTGCAGGGCCTCATCACCAAGACTTGGTTAGACCTCTGTCTACCACACACGGGAAACTGGATGTGCCTTCTTTGTCCAGTCCATTGTGGTCTAGGAAAAAGCAGAAGGGTCCAAAGGCAAGTGACCATCACCTCCCGTGGAGCCTGTACTTAGGACGGCACCTTCCATATGTCTTAATATTTGTACAGCCCGGTGGGAGGGTGGTGGGGAGGAAAGGGAAGCCCAGACTCCAGGAGCGAAGGCCACTCCAGAGCACAATGGCCCATTGTGCCCCTGTGTCCCCTCCCCCTCCACCACACCCAGCACACAGTGTCCTGTTTACCTGCCCTCAGGACCTGGCCCCATCTCAGGTGCCACTCCAGCTGGGCCCACGCACAGGCGTTGCCAAACCCTCTGCCCACGAACCCCAGGCTTGGCAGCCATGTGCCTCCTTGAGGACACCCCCAGCCTTTGTCCTCCCCTGGTTCCCCCTCCCCCACCACAGACACCTCTTCTTGGCTCACAGCACAGTCCCTGGCACGCAGCAGGTTCTCTGGAAACAAGTCCGGACAATACTAGTGTTCCCTGATGACAATAATGACCCCCAGGCACCCAGGCCTCTGTGACAAGGTCCTCCCAGCCTCCAGGATGGAGGCAGCATGTCAAGGAGTGGGGTTCAGGGGTTGAGTGTCCTCTAGGCTTAGAAAAGTCTTCCTTTCCTGTCCTCTGCCCTGAGCCTGGGATGAGGGGAGCGTGGGAGAACAGAGCCTGCCAGTCTATGGGGATAGAACACTGTATTCTGCACTCTCTGGGTGCAGCTGGGACGCCATTTTTCCACTCTCTCAGAGGTCACAGGTCAAGGGTCAGAGCAGCACCCAGGCCTCCAGGGACAGACTCTCTGCCAAGAGAACAGATGGAAAGACCTGCCTCCTCGGGCCCAGGTAGGGCTTAGGGGACAGAAGCTGCCCAGGAAGCCACTAGGCATCAGTTCATGCACACTGTTCATCCATTCCCAGGGACTGCAGAGGAAGAGGAGAGAGAGAGGAGATGTCTGAGGAGAGGGAAAGGGGGACACCACAAAGAAACACCAAAGGCAGGAGAAGGAAGGGAGAGCAGAGAACCCCACCTGGACATAAGCAGGGTCCAGCCAGAAAGGGGAGGCCCAGAGGAGGGGAGAAGCTGACATACACCCCAGAAGCTGCAAAGGAACCTGGAGAGAGGCCATTTCACCCTACTTCATTTACCAACCAGGACTTCAAGGCCCCAGAGAGGGACATAGCTTGCCCAAGGACACACAGCAAGTCTAGACGCAGCCCAAACCAGAGTCACAGAGCAACGGCTCCAGGCTGGAAGACATTTCTTGGTTTCTTACTGAGCTTAAAAAAAATGGGCTTCAGCCAGGCCTTCCCTGTTTGACTTCCAGAGATAAAGGAGCAGGAGGAACAGCCAGCATGGCCCACCCAGGCCACGGTCAGATACCATTGTCTACCTTGGATCACTTGAATCAAGATTTGATGGGCTATCTATTTTGTTGTTGTTGTTAGGTGCCCTCAAGTCAGGTCCAACTCATAGTTACCCTATGTACAACAGAATGAAACATTTCCCTACACTGTGCCAAGCACACAGTCTTTTTTACGTTTTAGCCCATTGTTGCAACCACTGTGCCAATCCATTTAGTTTAGGATCTTCCTTTTATTCATTGACCCATCACTCTTTTCTCTCTCTTTCTCTGTGTGTGTGTGTGTGTGTGTGCTGAGGATTGAATGGAAGTCCCCATCCATTGAGCATACCCCCAGCTGCCCATACACTTATTCCATCTACTTCTCTGTGTGCCAAAACTCGTGCTAGGTCCTCAGGTTGGGGAGGGGACAAGGAGAAAGTGGCAGGGAGGCTACAAGGTATTTGTCTTTATCCTTTGGAGGAAAAGTGATTCCAGTAGATACACAAATGGGACAGGGGTTGTAGCTCAGTGGTAGAGAGTTTGCCTAGCATGCTCAAGGCCTTAGGTCTGATCCTCAGCATTGAAAAACAAAAAATTTTTAAGGAGATGTTCCTTCAGACATTGCCATAGGTCACTGCTTGCCCCATATGATTGTAACAAGGAAGTTGCTATTATTAATCCCACTTTTCATGGCTCAGAGAGATTTAAGAGGTCCTAGATCCCAAAACTGATGTGGTGGAGCAGGAAGTTGAACCACCCATGCCATTTGTCCTTAGAGCCTTTGCTTTCAACCATTAGGCTGTGCTGACTGCCCCGCCCCGCCCCTCCCCCCCCCCCCAGGCTTTAAGAGTTGGAGCAAATCTGGGCATGGTGGTGCACACCCATAATCCCAGCACTTAAGATCGCCATGAGTTCAAGGCCTTCCTGGGGTACATAGGGAGTCCCAGGCCAGCCTCAGCTACATAGTGAGACTGTATCTCAATCCCCTGAACTGAAAGAGAGAGAGCGAGAGAGCGAGAGAGAGCGAGAGAGAGAGCGAGAGAGAGAGAGAGAGAGAGAGAGAGAGAGAGAGAGAGAGGGAGGGAGCAATGAAGCCCTCACTGCCCTGGTGACCCTTACCCTGATGACATCCATCCTTCCATCTCAGCCAGGGTGAATTGGGCCTTGGACATACCCCAAAGCTTTTATAAATGCTTCACTTGGGGCTTATTTTCTGCCTTGTCTTAGAATTAACTGTTGGCATGTCTGTGTCCCTGGTAAATTTCAGGGCAGAAATGGTCTTTCATCATCTCTGAAGCCCCAGTGCCCAGCACAGTGTCTGGCACACAGCAGGTGCTCAGTGACTGCTTCTGGAAGGAACATAGCTAGGTAATACAGCATCCCCCCACACAAACAGAAAATAAGTCCCAGGAGAGGCTTTAGCCTCCAGGGAGGGGCTGGAAGACAGTCTCCTCCATCTCTGTATCGTGAGTCTAGCACCCTGCCTGGCACACACTTGTTAGGTGGCATAGAGTTGTGTCCAACTCACAGCAACCCTCATAGGGTCTTCAGTGGCTGATTGTTTGGGGATTGTTTTGGGAGTGGTGTGGCACGTCCTTCTCCCGTTTTTATGGTGCTGGAGATTGAACCCAGGGCCTCAGAGATTGCAGAGTGGCAACACTAGGCACTCATAAATGCCTACTGGAATGAGAATGGGCTATATGGAAGGTGCTGCTGGTATGAGATGCCCAGGCACCCAAGAGGTTTAGGACCACACCTGGATTGGGACCAGAATGCAGAGCTCCTCCCCAAGAAGTCTGAGGCCTTGGCTGGCCAGGCCACATGAGAACCTACAGGAGTCTGGGTTTCAGGGTGTTGGAGGCCTTTCTTACCAGTGCAGGTAGTGCATGGGGACTTAGCCAAGACTCAGGGGGAGGGGGAGCAGTGGACACAGGATGGGCTGGGTCAGAGGGAAGAAGAGTGGCTGCAGTTGGGGGACAATCTCCAGCTTCTTCTGTTGGCAGGTGCCTGAGGACAGACTGCCGCCACATAGTAGAGCTGTCACAGCCAACAGAGGACAATAAAAAGTTGAGCCTTAGCTGGGTGTGGCAGTATATGCCTGTAATCCCAGCACTAGGGAGGCTGAGACAGGAGGTTTGAAGCACATTGAAGTCCAACGTAGGCTGTACACGGAGACAGACCTTGTCCCCCCCCCCAAAAAAAATTTAAAAAATTAAAAAATAAAAAAAAAATAAAACGGCTGTTCCTTGGGCTCCAAAATTGAGAGGCACCATGGAGACTGAGGTGGACAGAGAGGTGAGAAGAGACCTAGGAGGCCTCTAGGGTGGGGAAGGAAAGGTTGCTGAGGAAGGAAGTCTGCACTTGGGGCCAGCCCTGCCTCTGGCACCAGCCCCACTGGGCCAGGGTCCCAGGGATTTATTGACTAATCCTCAAATGATACCTTCTCCCTGATTTGTTCTCTCTCAGGCTTGCACTCTTACAAGATCCCATTGTCTGCAGACACTGCTGGCGCAGGGCCTACACCTTGGGCCTCCTGCATCTCCTCTACTTCCGGGGGAGTGGAGGCTCCCTGCTGCCAGGTCTCAAGCCACAGGATCCTCCCTCGCCCTCTCCTGCCTGGCCTAAAGGCCAAGCTGCCAGGTCACCAGGCAGTGCCAGGTAGGTGGCTGACAGCCCCAGAAGAAGGTGGTGATCAGGGTGACCGCCTGTAGCTGGTGGTGTCTAGGCCCAGTGTGATCCCATTGCGCCCCGGCGTCCAAGGTGGGAGGCAGCTGTAGATGGGTGGAGGGCGTGGCGGGCAAGGAAGAGTGCGCCAGAGGGCAGAGCAAGGGCAGAGGTGAGGTTTTCACTGACCCCAGTGGGCGGGAGTAAAGGGAATTCGTAAAAAGTTCCTTTCTTCTTTAATGGTCTTTTTTCCCTATTCGAGGACGGGAGCGCGGGAGGGGGAGAAGACGGGCGGGAGCAGGGCAGGCCTTCCACAAGTGACACTTAATTCCCGGTCTGGACTGAGCCGGCGCTTGAAAGCAGCTAAATTAGTAAACCAGAAGTCAACTGTCGATTGCTTCATTGGAGGATTAAGTGTGATAAATGGAGGGTTTGTTCGCTCTCCGGGTCCAGATGTTGTGTCTAAGTGAAGGTTCCCCCCATCCAAAAAAAAAAAAAAATGTTTTTTACATTCTTGGCCCAGGGCCCATATATATTTTGGATACTGCTGGGAGTATATAATATCATTGGAAAATGATGCGGTCTGCTAACCTTTTAAATAACATTTCCTCCCTCCTCTATTTTCTAATAGTTTGTTTTTCTTTCCATGTTTGCCTTTTATTGGGGGAAATTTTTTTTGGAAATTAATGAGGCTCAAGTTTGGAGACCAAAATAAAAAGAGAGGAGTGTGCGAGGTGGAGGGATGTGGACTGAGGGTGGGATGGGGGGACGGGGACGGCTGCTCTTTGTGTCTCTTAACGCGTTCCTGGTTTGATTTTTTTCGTTTTAAAGTTTTCTCTGCGGAGCTGCGTGGCAGCGCAGGCGGGCAGGGCGCCCGGGACTCCACCGCGCCCGGCGCCCGCTCGCCCTGCCCGGGCCGCAGGGCTGCGCGCCGCTGGCCTCCGGGAAGAACCTGCCATTCCCCCCGCAGCCTGGCCCGCCGTGAGGGGGTGGGGGGCGCCTCCTTCCTGAGTGAAACCTACGGAATCCGGCAGGAATTCGGGCCTCCCAGATTTAAGAAAACAAACAAAGGAAAGATTGTCAGAGAGGGGCCGCCAAGAGCCGCCCGGCCGCCGCACTGCCCTTGGCGCTCACCCCCGGGCCGCCCAGGCCTCCAGGGTGAGCGGAAGAGAAGGCTGGGAGGCTCCCCGGGGTGGTCCCCGGTGGGCTTCCCTGCCCTGGGCCTTGGCTAAACTGTCATCCCCCAGTCTCGGGGCTGAGGAGGCCCCAGGGCGCCTGGGAAACGCGGGTGCTGCCGGAGCCGCTGTCGGGGAAGGAGGAGCCCGGCAGGAGTCACTTGGGGCACTCTGCCTCTGGGCAAAGCTCCACACAGCCCGGTCCCGCAGCGTCCCAGGCCAATCCCCGCCTCCAAGCCCACGGTGAAACTTCCACGCTTCAGTGTCTTTGAAGACGAGGGCTCCTCCTCCAGGCAGTCCCCCAGCCAGGCTAGGATTAGGGCACTGCGTGGGCGGACTCAGTCCCTAGCTTGCCCAGGTCTAGGAAGAAAAAGTGAGAATGGTGGGGAGGAGGAAGACTGAAAGGCAAGGGGAGGACACCCGGAAGACGGCGGCCACCCAGGTTCTCCCCGGCCACGTCCAAGTTCGTCCCCTTCTGTTTTGGTGACTTGATTCTACTCCCTGTGGCATGTGGCCTGCCTCGGTTTCTCTGTCTCCTCAACTCTGTGTCTTTCCCTCTCTTCAGGCTCTGTCTCCTTCCCCATCTGAATGCATTTCAGAGTTTCTGGTTCTCTCTTTGTCTCTGTAGCTCCCTCTTTTTGGGAAGGTCTGTCCCTTCCTGTCGGCCTCTCTTCATGTGACTTTCTGTCTCTGATCTCTGAGCCTGACTCAGAATTAGAGGTAGTCTGTGTCTCTCGGTCTCTGTCTTTCTCTCTCCCACTCCCTCTCCCTCTATCCCCTCCCCCGTTCCACTCCGTCTCCCCTCCCCGCCCCCGCCCTAGGTAGCCCAGCGGGCGGGCACCGCGCCAAGGCCGCCCCAGGCAGGGCCTTGCCCGCGCTGACAGAGCCTCGCGCCCGCGGCCCAATTAGCGCGCGGCGCGAGGGACGCGGCATCTGGAATTGCGCTGCGCTCACGGCCAAGGCCGATTGTTTAGTCTGCGCGGCGGGGCGGGCGGCCCGCGCGGTGGCCCCACATCTGGAGCCGCAGCCAGACGGCCCTGCTGGCGGCTGGCCGGGGTGCGTGTGCATTTTTAACTCTGGGATTTGCTGACAAGTTAAGAAGTCAGAAAGTCAGTGGCGGCGGGAACTGGCGAGGCGCGCGAGGAAGGGAGGGGCAGGCGGAGGCTCGGGCGCACACGCCGCGGCGAGGACACGCTCCGGGGGCGCGCACAGCCTCCGGGGGCAAGGCCAGGGCGGCTTTCTCCCCGCTCACCCTCACCGCAGCTACCCAGCGCCTCAGCCGCCGTTGACTTTTCTTCCGGAATTGCTTTCCTCCCTAGCCTTTATTCTCTCCCACTTCTCCTTCTTCTCCATTAAGTGGCTGAATTATGCCAGAATCCCACGCTCCCCAGCTGGCCTGAGCAACTTGGAGGCAAGCCCCTAGGGGGAAGCCCCGAGTCTCAGGGCTTCCAGGTTCTTCTGGAGGAAGCACTCAGGGGGACAGGGAGAGCTCGCCGCCTGCCCCTGGAGGCTCGCAGTTAAGCAGCAGAGCTAGGGCCAGAGGCCACCTCTCTGGACTTTTAACACGTTACTTGGCACAGCTGTGGGTCCCCCTTGGGGCTGGTGCAGACTGCGGAGGCTCTCGTGTTGTAAGAGTTCCTTCCCATCCTTACAAACATCCTTTGGCAGTTCACTCGTTCATGTAACGAGTATCCCTTGCACACTGTGTGTCAAGCCTAGAGAACACAGCTTTAAGAAGACAAGCATATACTTGGGCGGCGGAGTTTACATTTTACTGGAGAACAGAGTGATGTGAGAGAGACAAAGACAGGTAGCCAATAAACCATCCAAAGTTACAAACTATTCAAGAACTGAAACAAAATAGCTAAGGTTTATGGAGCAAATATTGTGTGGTAGAGTTATACATATTTTCCCTTCTACTAACTCATCAAATCCTTACAATGACCCAATGAAGTCTTTGTGTCTCCATTTTGCAAATGGACAAACTGAGACACAGAGAGGTTAAATAATTTGTTCAAGGTCACACACGTGCACAGGTGGTGGAACTGAGGTGCAGATTCAGGTTTGACTCCAAAGCCAGGGCTCTTGCTTCAACATCAGACAAGGACTTGAAGGAAAATGTCACCACTGTCCAGAAATGGATAATTGGTATCCAGGTGGTATAAAATTTCCTCCCAGCAGCAAAACAAATGTTCACCAGGTCTCTGCTATAAAGAGCATTACTAGCATCTGTTTACAGCCCTCCTTTTTATATGCCACTTTCACTTGCTTGGTCCTCTTTAATCTTCATCACAACTTGGAGATGTAAACATGATTTTCATATTTTCACTTTCATTTCCACATCTGAAAACTGAGGCCCACCATTATGCCCAAAATGAACTCAAGTGGTTTTAGACATGGTCTCACTATGCAACCCAGTCTGGCCTCAAACTCGTGATCCTCCTGCCTCAGCCTCCCAAGTGCTAGGACCCTAGGCATATGCTGCTATACCAGCTTCTTAATTCAGGTTTTAAGCTCCCTGTCCCAACACTCTTTCCCAAATAGTTCCTTTATATTTCCAATTTGGTCTGATTTTTTCTTGTTCTGTTTTCCATGGACATAGACCTCAGTGAGTACTCTTATCCCCAGGGAACAATGACTATGCCATGCCTTTGACATGTTTCCCCAGGAGCAAGGAGACACTGTAAGGTGCTGTGGGTCCAACCTCCTGGTGAGGCAGCCTGCTTTTCTGGTTGTGCAGCCACGCAGATCTAATTTACCAACACAGCTGCTAAGGGTTAGGGGCCTGATATGTGACCAGCACGTCACTTTCCCTCCATGGCCTTCAAAAGCCCCTTACTTTGAGATGGAAGATTTGGGCTACAGCAAATCTACTTTCCCTGCATCACAGATTCCTTTGAGATTTTGCTGGGAGCTCCAGGTCACCAACTTAGAACAGTTTATGTGCACACTCAATATTACCTATAATTCCACAGGATTCAAGGACTCCTAAAGCTAGCAGCCTGGCATCGGATCCCATCAGATCTCAGAAGCTAAGCAGGGTTAGGCCTGGTTAATACTTGGAAGGGAGACTGCCTGGGAATACCAGGTGCTGTAGGCTTGGGAGACGGACCTGGCAACCCACTCCCAAAAATCAATCCACCATTGAAAACTCTATGAATAGCAGAAAAATACTGACAATACTGCTGGGCATGCCACAGTATGGAGTAGTATTTTGTCTGTTGTACATGGTGTCATTATAAGTCGGACTTGACTCGACAGCACCTAACGACAAACAATAACAAAGCTTACTGAGGGGCTGGAGTTTAGCTCAGTTGGTAGAATGCTAGTCTGTACTCTCTGAAGCCTTGGGTTCAATCCTTAGCACTACAAAAATAAATAAATAAATAAATACAAAGGAAGAAAAACCTGGCAGCCCACTCTTGAAACAATCCTGAAAAAAACAATCTACCATTGAAAACCCTACGAATAGCAGAGAAGCACTGACATAGTGCTGGGCATGGTACAGTGTTGAGTAGTGTTTCACTCTGTTGTGCAGAGGGTCACTATGAGTCAGATCTGACTCAATGGCACCTAACAACAACAACAACAACAAAGCTTACCCATGGAACTATTAGGGATTCTAAAACTCCAAAATTAAGAATTTCTGTTCTAAAGGCTAGGTGTCATGGTGCACACCTGTAATCCCAGCACTCAGGAGGCTGAGGCAGAAGGATAAATCCAAGGCCAGCCTTGGTACCTAGAGTTCCAGGCCAGTCTGAGCACCATAGCAGGACCATGTCAGAAAGAAAGAAAGAAAGAAAGAAAGAAAGGGAGGGAGGGAGGGAGGGAGGGAGGGACGGAGGGAGGGAGAGAGAAAGATAGGAATGAAGGAAGGAAGGAGAGAAAGAGAGAAAGGAGAAAGAAGTAAAAAAAAGAGAGAGAGAGAGAGAAAAGAAAAAAAAGGATAAAAAGAAAAAGGAAAAGAAATAAGGAGCCACAGAACATCCCTTGGGTTTAGTTTGTTGTTGTTAGGTGCCTTCGAGTAGGTATCGGACATCCCTTGGGTAGGCAGGGAAATTTCTGACCCTTTACATTAAGTTGGGCTGGGATTTAGCTCAGTTGGTAGAGTGCTGCGCTGCAGTCTCTGAGCTCCTGAGTTTGATTCCCAGCACCGCAAAAAATGGGAGAAGGACCTGGCAATCCACTCCCAAGGCAATCCCAAAACAACCAGCCATTGAAAACCCTATGAGGGTCACTATGAGTCAGATACCGACTCAACGGCACCTAACAACAACAATTACACTAAGTCAGCAAGTCTTTGCCCCTCAGCCTTTTCTTTATTAATCCTTTGCTTTTGAGGTTATCATAGGTTAGGAAGGACATGAGACATCCCAGTAGAGCCAGAGAGACACTCCTTTGCAGGGTGTTTTGGTTTATTTTTGAGCCAGACTCTTTCTATATTATCCAGGCTCTGCTCAGAATTGAAATCTTCCTGCCTCAGCCTCTCTAGTACTGGGATAACAAGGCTGTGCCTCCACATCCAGCTCATCTTTGTGTTTTGACCGTAGTGTGTGTGTGAAGAACATGGCGCTGGCACCTCTTGCTTGGATTGGGACTGGATAGCTGAACCTGTCCCTCCCACTCTCCCCAGCACAGCCACCTTTTACCTGTTCTTAGCGCCCTCTGAAGACCATTCTGACTCAACACAACAGGGTTATGACCTAAGCAGAGAAGGTGGAAGCATCCAGATTTTGCAGATGAGGCTCCGATTGTCTTGCCTAGCATTACAGAAGGAATTAAAGACTGAGCAGTGGGGAGAGTCCAGATTATCCTAGCTCTTAGCACAAATCTTCCTTTGGTTCACAAACAATTATGGTGCACCTCGTGCTTTCACAGTGCTATGCTGGAGACCATGGGGGACCAAAAGGCGAAGGGTTCATCAGAGGAGGTTGTCGGTGCCCATCTCCCTGTGCCCTGGCTCCTGGTCCCATTTCTCAGTCCATGTGCTTCAGGGATGAGAAGGTGTCAGAGAACTCTGGCACTGTCCATCCCAAGCAGCTTTTCTGCTTCTCACTTGCAGAGTTTCTCCAATGCCTGGCCAGGGCTGCTGGGAAGAATCAGGGATTGCATGCCCCCGGGCAGCCCTCAGCTTACTAATAAGTGACAGAAGTGGGTGGGTAGACACCCAGCCTCGGCACGCCCTGGTACAGTCTGGGGTGTTCTCACCACCATTTAGGGAGCCCCCATGGCCCACAGCGTGACTCACATGCTAACCACCCTTCACTGGTTTCCTCCTTGCCCGGCCCCACCCCATTCCCTCCCCTGGCTTTGGCCTCCAGGGATCTCCCCTCTGCACACAGGTTCTTGTTTCAGGGGCTGTTTTCAGGGGAATCAGACCAGGACAATGATGCACTCAGGCACATGCCTACACCTACACGCACCCCGAACAGAAAGAGCATGGTGACGGCAGCACAGACAAGCGAGGTAGCCCCCTTGGAGCTCTCGGGCTGCTCTCCTCACTTTGCTGAGTGCACTGGACACTCGCTTCTTTTATCCTCACACCTTGCTCTATGGTAGGCTCCACGCTTTTTTCTATTGTACAGAGTCAAGAAACCGAGGCTGAGAGATTAACCTGCCGGGGCTTGGTGGTAAAACCTAGCTGTGGCCCCACATTTGAACACCTCTCCAGTGGCTCAGAGTGACACAAGAGGAGGGTGCTGAGCTCCCGGTGGCTCTTCCTGTAGGAATGGTGTCCAGGCAGGTTCCTTGGGGCCTAGAGATTGGAGACTTCCTGGAATAGGTGGGGCTTAGCTTGGCCATGAAGGACAGGGTAGGCTTCTGTGGGATGGATGGAAAGGAGAGAAAGTTCTAGGCGGAGGTAAAGTACTTTGAAAACAACAGGGAGGAGTTGGGTCTGGCTGGGTAGAAGTGTATCACTTGGGGCAAGTTGAGGCCAGCTCTGGAGGCCTGAATATCTGTGAGGGGAGGCAGCCTCTTGCCCCCAGCCACTCCCACTCCATGGCTAATGTCAAAGAAGGCTCATCACAATGAGGATAGAAGTGACTGGGGCCTGGCCAGCAGAGTCCCACTAAAGCGTGGGGGACAGAAGCTTCCCACCTGGCCAGGCACCCTTGGTCTCAATCACCTCCCCTTTCTAAGCAGTAAATAGATGTATAAAGCAACCATTTCCATTTAAAGCTCTACAGATCGAGGGAGGAGAGCCTGCAGGCCATCTGGGCCCTTGTTTGGCAATGTTTGTGCTCACAACAAACCTGATAGACAGAGATTTATCACCGTTTTCATTAGCTGGGGTTAGTTTGGTTTGCTGTGGGTTTCTACCAGGCCCCCTCCCCACATCCACACACATACTGCAGAGTTACAGATTTATGGTGGGTGGGAGGGTTGGGTCAGGGAAAGGGGAGAGAGGGGGTGGCCAGAAGCACACCAGCTCCAGAGAAGCGCCAGGGAGGGAAATAAGTGTGTGTGTGTGTGTGTGTGTGTGTGTGTGTGTGCACGCGCACACGCGCACGCATTTTGGAATGACTGAAAAATACCTGGAGCAACCAACATCCCTCTCACACACATAAACGCACATGTCTCATAATCACCCTAAGTGCTGAGATAAAAGCTTGTGAATTTTCAAGGCATCCCCACACAGCTGGGCCAAAGGCCAGGAAGGATGGATGCAGAGCTCTGGCAACCTCAAGATCCACCCTGGTCTGACTGTATGTAAGAAAGACATGGGCAATTCTCCTTGTGTGCGACACTGTTCTGAGGCTTTGATACCCTGTCTGATTTCACCCTCAGAACAACTCTTTGAGGTGGATACTGCCACTCCTGTTTCCTTGCTGTTGGCTGGGTCCTTCTCTCCCCAACAGGGTGCCCCCACCCTTCCCCATTCGAAGAAGCCTGGGTTGGTGCAGAAATAATTTCCTCCTTGGTGTTCCTCTGAAGTTCTCACTAGGACCACCCATGAGCCCCTTCCTTAGGTTCTCTCTCCCTCCCTTCTCCAGACTCCCCAGTCCCAGCAGGGGAGGGCAGGGTGGGGATTGGGGGGGTGGAGGGTTGGACAGATCAGACCAGCACAGACCTTGCCCTTCCCTGTCTCTGCCTCTTTTCCCTCACAGCCCCTCCTGCCTGGTGAGCTCTCCCCACACCTTCACAGCACCACGGGTCTTCTGGCCTTCAAGTCCACCTGGGCTCCCGCCCCAAGGCCATTCCTGAGCTGGCTCAGAGCAATCAACTCTTAAGTGAGAGACACTAAGAGCTGCCCTTGGGAATTATCTGAAGGGAAGAGAAGCAGCAGCTCTACTTTTTGTTTTTGTTTTTGTTTCTGTTTTTGTTTTTGTTTGAAACCGTGTCTTGCTATATAACCCAGGCTGGTTTCAAATTCTTGATCCCTCTGCCTCTGCCTCTCCAGTGCAGGGGGCATTGCAGACATGCGCCACCATGCTTGGGCCCAAGCTCTACTTTTTTCTTTTCTTTTTTTCTTTTCCTACAGACGGGTCTCATTGTGTAGCCCAGGCTGGCCAGAAACTCCCTATGTAGAACAGGCCGGCCTCAAACTCACATCAATCCTCCTTCTTCAGCCTCCCAAGTGCTGGGATTACAGGCATGCCCCATCACACCCCACAAGCTTTACTTTTGTACCAGAGTCCTGTGCTGGATTTCATTAGAATGAAGGTTAAGAGGAAAAATAAAGTTTAACCTTCTGATTATCATGAGGAAACATATGTCCCATGAAGTTTCACAGATGTACCAGAGGGATTTGCTGCCATTAAATATGCACAGAAAACAAAAGCTATCTGTAGAATGTACCATTGTGCATTGTGTAAGAATTGTTTCTCACCTTATCACACACCAACATATTACTGTACCTAACATTGCTTTTTCTACCTGTCATTGTTTTTGTATTTTCAACTGAATTTTTTTGGGATAGTGATTACAAGTCAATATTTCGTATTTAGCCAATTGTACTTTTTGCTTG
>VMDO01004916.1:103029-118449 GCA_007922755.1 Pedetes capensis
AGCTAAGCAGGGTCGGGCCTGGTTAGTACCTGGATGGGAGACCGCCTGGGAACACCAGAAGCTGTAGGCTTGGGAGAAGGACCTGGCAACCCCCTCCCAAAAATCAATCTGCCATTGAAAACCCTATGAACAGCAAAGAAGCACTGACAATAGTGTTTCCCCTGTTGTACAGAGGGTCGCTATGAGTCGGATACCGACTGGACGGCACCTAACAACAACAACAACAACAACTTTTTGCTTATGAGAAGTTTTTGTTTGCTTCTTTTGCATTTGAATTATGCACGTCACTAATTACATGATGCCTTTTCTCATGTATTCCAATTATTTTGCTAATCATATTCTTGTTTTGTTCATTGTCAGGAAGAGTTTCTTGAAGCAAAATACTCATTGTCGTACATTTTTATTTGAAATTGGTAGTCAGAGGGTTAACCTTGCAATCAATTCTAACCTTGTTTTCCAGATGAGAAACTAAGATCAGAGAGCGTGAGTGTCTTGCCCAAGTTCACACAGTAAGTTCACATCTGGACCAAACACAGGCCTCCCTGCTGCTCTCTCCATGTGATGCTCCTCTATGTGAATGTCCCTCTTCTTATGAGGTCATGAGTTCTGAAGAACAGCGACTAGAATAAAACATCTGTCTCCATTCAACAAGCAAGTGATGGCTAAGTGTCATTTCACACGCTCTCAGTCCTGAAGGTGGGCAGCTTTCTGAGGTACCTGTGTTACCAACTTACTTCTGTGGACCTCAGGAGGGACAAGTTGTAGGGCAGAGACAAGGCTGAGGTGAGAAAATGTAGCTCTTTGTCCCTAGAGAATCCCCTTGGTTTGGAATGCTCACAGCCAAACAGAGCTCTCTACCTCAGAATTCCCACTACATAAAATACCTTCCTTCCCAGACACCCGCCTCCCCTGGGGCAGTTCCTTGAAAAGAGGGTGAATGGTTGGTTGGTTGTCCAGAAACTTTCATCTGTACCCTAGAGGGAAACCAAAAACACTTTCTCTCCCCCCAAAACTGGAACACTAGCCCACTATCTATACTCTGCTAAGTGCCCACAATCCCCCAGCGGGCCTCCTTTGGGATAGGGCCTGTTTCCAAAGAGTCTACACTTTTTTGATTTTTTTCCCCAGTGCTGGGGATGGAACCCAGGGCCTTGTGCGTACTAGGCAAGCATGCTACCGTCGAGTTACACCCTCAACTCTTCATGTTCTGAGACAGCGTTCTCACTATGTAGCCCTGGCCTCCAACTCATGATCCTCCTGTCTCAGCCTCCTGAGTGCTGGGATTACAGGCATGTGTCACCATGCTTGGCTAAGAGTCTAAGCTCTACTCAGGAGAAGTGTCACATTAGTTCTGAATAAGGCAGGATTCATCACAGTAGATAGTGGACTCTATAGCCACAGATTGTGTCTTAGATTGTAGTCTCAGTTCTCTGACTAGGTGCTGAGAAACTGTGGTCAAGTTACTTAACCTTTCTGTGCTCTGGTCTCTCCTCCAGGAAGTAGGGCTAAGAACGTTTGGGCCTGATGCATTGGCACATGCCTGTAACCCTAGCCACTCAAGAGGCAGAGTCAGGATGACAGTGAGTTCAAGGCCAGAGGCAACCTGTGTAACTTAGCGAGACCCTGTCTCAAGATAAAAAAAATTAAAAATGAGCAGGGAGTACAGTCCAATGGCAGAGCGCTTGCAAAAACTATGGCCAAGGCCCTGAGTTCAACCCCTATGTACCAAAAGGAAAAACAAAACAAAAACAAAAACAAAAAACAGCATTTGGAATAGTAGTCCGGGCTTATTAAAAAGGATTGATTATATAAGTCATGTGTTAGGGCCTTCAACACAGTGCTAGATCCATTCATGCCCATGAACATCTTCCTGTGAGTATGGTCCTCAAGAATCAGCAAGATCGGTGCTTGACAAGGCCCACAGGGGTGAGAGGATGAAGCTTGAAGAGACAACTCAGGAGTTTTCCAAGGCCACAGATAGCCCAGGGACAATCTAAACACAAACCCCAATGTCTCCTTCCCTGCAATGCAAGGGGCTGTCCTTAGCTTGGCTTAAATGTTCCTTCCAAGAGACCATTTCATGAGCTAAGAATAAGGAACTCCTTACACACCAGACACTGCATCTTGCCCCCAGTAAACCAAGAAGTGGGGTAATAGGGATATTATCATTATCTTGTCTTCTAAGAAGCTGATGGATACACCGAACCGCTAAATGTCACAGTTGTAAATCCTCAAGAGCTGCGCTGGGTTTTGAACCCAGGTGGTCTGCTAGCTCTTCAGCCCCTGGGCACAGGGTCAGTTGCCTCTCCTAACCTGGCCACGGGCAGACCTCTGTACTCAGTCCATCCTTTCCCCTTGGGGGCCACATCAAGTCCACATTTCTTACTATCAGGCTGGGGTCTGATTCTGTTTCCAGCTTAAGGGAAATTACCAAAGCCCAAGGGCCCAGGGTGGGGGTGGGGGGAAGGTAAAGAAGCCAAATAAGACATAATCCTGGCCCTTGGGAGTTTTCCACTCACCCCTTTCGGACCGGGTGAAAGTAAAAATGAAGGCCTACATTCCATATGTCTAAATATTTAAAAGTTATAAATCAAGTTAACAAACTGTTAAATAAAATATGCTCTGTTCTCCTCAGTTGACTCATAGTCCTTCTAAAGATCTGAGAGGCAAGGCTGGAATTTAGAGTTCCCAGGCTCCTTGAAGTTCCGCACAGAGTAGGGCAGGCAGAGAGGGCCTCCAAGCCCCCAGCCCCTGCCCCTAGCCACCTCCCTTCCCTTCTCACCTCCAGCTTTAAACTATGAAGGGCCCCAGGGGCACCTGTGTGGATCCCGCAGTCTGCCCACCCAAGCTCGGTCCGTGTGCTCACACTCAGCCAGGTCCACCTGCATGGTCCGTGCTGGGGAGGCTGCCTGCGTGGGCCCTGGATGGGACTCTAGGCCCCTTGGGCAGGGAACTCTGGCCCAGGGTATCAAGAGTGTGGTCTGGAAGGCGAGGGGGCTCGCGTGGGCTCTGCAGCCTCCTCACACTGGAAGGAGGTCAGTGGAGGCCCTAAGTGTGAGGCCTCTGTCTGAAGGCCCTGGAGCTGAGCACAGGTCACTCTTCATTCCTTCTGCTTTCTAATCCCGTATCCAATCAGCCAGCAGTGGAACATCCTGGCGACTTTCCTTCCGAAATGATTCTCCAAGCCCTTTCGCAGCCCCTCTGGCAGGGCCACTCTCATCTGTCACTGGGTCACCACAACAGCTTCCTAACTGGTCTCCCAGCCCCCTGCCATGCCTCCTTTACAGCCAGTGATCTTTCTCCAGCACAAATGGGACACGACAAAGCCAAGCTTAACACTCTTGGTGGCCCCCTGCTGCCCACAAAAGGCCCAACCAACTCAGTGCTCCTCTCCCCTACCACCCCCAGCCAATACATGATGCTTCATTGTCTACATGGTCCCCAGTCCCTGAACACAGGATAGGCACGCCTTGTACCTGCTGCCTCCTCTGCCCTACACTCTCATCCTCAGCCTGGACTAATTCATCACCAGACCTCCAGCAATCCTGTCTCATCGACAACTTGCCGCCTCCACATCCGTCAAGAGCTCTCATAATTGAGTGTCTACACTGTATTATCATTACCTAAAGCTGCCTATATCCCAGTACCCTAACCATCACCATCTCTCATCTGAACTATCACAGTAGCTTCCTGACTAGTTTCTCTGCTTCCACTCTTGCTCCCTCCTCCAGGCTGGCCTCCACCAGTAGCCAAAGTGAGCATTCCTTTGTTGCTGGATGTGGTAGCGCATGCCTATAATCCCAGCACTTGAAAAGCTGAGGCAGGAGGATCTCTAGCTCCAAGCCAGCCAGGGTTACGTAGTAAGACTTTTTCTCAAAAATCAAGGGCTGGGATGTAGCTCAGTGATAGAGCGCTTGCCTAGCATGGTTAAGGCCCTGGGTTTGGTCCTCTGTACTGCGAAAGATAAAATAAAATAACAAAATAAAAACATGTTTACTCATGTCCTCCCTGCCCATCAATATCATCAATGGCTCCCACCTCACTCTAGAATCCAAAGATCCTGCTGAGATGATAGCAGACTTCATGATCTGCCTCAGTGTTCCTATGGCCAAGAACAGGGTCTGACACAGTATGTGCTCAAGAAGAATTTGGCAAAGTTATAATCTGTTTATGTTTCTATGCTCCAGTGAAAATGTGTCACGTTGAGAAGAGAGCTTCTCGCTTTTTCATCCTAATGTCCCTGTTGCAGGGGCTTCCAAACGGACATCTTTATTCAGATGGTGAATGTACAGAGGGTGAGAGGAGAGCACACGAAAGGGCACAGAGGTAGCTGGGCATGGTGGCACATGCTTATAATCCCAGCAATTCAAGAAGTAGAGGCAAGAGGATTGTAAATTCAAGATCAGAGGCAGCCTGCATAATTTAGCAAGACCTTGTCTCAAAATAGAAAGTGAAAAATAGGCTGGTGGTGCAGCTTAGTGGTAGAGAGCTTGCAAAGCAAGTATGAGGCCCTGGGTTCAATCCTGCAATACCAAAAACAATAAAATAAAATTAAATAAATAAAAAAGGCACAGAGGTGCGTGGGAACCAAGAAGATACAGGGCAGATGGAGCTAGGAAGCTGAAGGGGGGCCAAGTTACAAAAGGGCTCAAAGACTTGCTGAAAGATTTGACCCTATCTGGCATACAGCCATTATGAAGTTCTACAGCAGAGAGAAAAATCTTACACAGAACATACAGTTTGGGGTAGGAGAAATCAGGGAGGCATAAAGGCATGGAAGGGAGTTGGAGGGTTTTTTTTGTTGTTGTTGTTGCTGCTGCTGCTGCTGCTTTTGCAGTACTTGGGGGTTCAACCCAGGGCCTTACACATATTTTGCAAGTGCTGTGCCCCCAGCCTGCTTTTAATTTTTTTTTTTTTTTTTTTTTCTCTGTACTGGGGGTTGAACCCAGGGCCTCGTGCTTGCATGCTTTGCAAGTGCTGGACCACTGAGCTGTGCCCCCAGCCCACTTTTTTACTTTTTGAGACAGGTTCTTGCTAAATTATGCAGACTGCCTCTGGTCTCAAACTTGAGATCCTCCTGCTTCCGCCTCCCAAACTGCTGGGATTACAGGCGTGTGCCACGCCCAGCCGCTTTTACATTTTTTATCTTGAGACAAGCTCTTGCTAAATTATGCAGGTTCCCTCCAGCCTCAAAGCTACCATCCTTCTGCTCACCTCCCAGAGTCCCTGGGATTATAGGCATGCGCCATGATGTCTCGCTGGGAGTTGGAGATTGTAAAACCCCTCATGTCCCAGTCCCAGAGGATCCCAGAAGAACAGCATCACCATGGGATCTGACACTCTGGACCCCTACCCTGGCTTGGTCACTTTGTGACTCTGACCCTTGGTTGCCGTGGACACCCCAGGTCCAACTACCCCAAGGATGCTAGGTTTGCATGAGAAGGTGTCCAAGAGAAAGATTAGCCGCAGAGGGCTCCCTGGGGGTGGGGACCAGGGAAGGGAGAGTACAGTGACTCCCTCCCACCTGGGCAACTGAAGGTCCCTTTTTGGCATTGCCTCTCACCCAGGCCTTGGTCACCAAGGAAGGCCTGGGAAATAGGGCGGTAGAGTGTCTCAGGCCTCCCTCTCCTGCCCACCGCCAGGCAGGTCAGTTGGAGCCTGAAGTGGCTTTTAAGCAATTAGGCTGAGTGCTAGGCGCTTGCAAATCTAATTGTTTCAACAGCCCTTGAAGGGTTGGAGACTGAGCTCTCCAAATGCCAGAAAAGAGGAGAATCCGAGGGGGTGGGAAGTACGAGGGCCCAGTTCCTCTTCCATTACCCTCTTTCTTCTGCCTTCTTGGGGCTGGAGGGGGGGCCAGCTGGAAGCTGAAGTTACCCCCTTCCCAGGCTCTGTGAACTCTGGGTGCCCTCTCCTGCCCCTCCTGGCAGGCTGGGTGAGAATCAGGCTATCTAGTGGGCAGTCCCCAAGCTGCATGGCAAAGTGTCTCCCCATCACCCCAGAAAGCAGGTCAGCAGCCTCAAGGTGATTGCACACAGACTCGGGCAGGACGCTTGAAAATCAAACAAGCCTGAGGGGGCCCCACGGTCAGGTGAGGGAGCAAAGTGGAGCAGAAATACAGGGAAGATGGAGGCTCAGAGAGGGAAGAGCAGCAAGGGGTGGGAATGCAGAGCGGGGAAGACACAGATGAGAGACCTGGGAGGGCTCCCAGGAGGAGAAGGCATCTGAGCTGAGCTGTTGCAGGCCAAGTCAGAAAGGAGGGCATGCTATGAGTTCAGGAATGTACACGAACCCAAAGCGGACCATGGGAGGGTGGAGGACCTGAGGGCCATCATTCCCCCATCCTGCAGTGCCCCTGCTTCCTTGTCTGGAGAATGAGTGGCTGGCCTCGCTTGGTAGATTCTGTTTGTGTTCTCCTGAGCTTCCGTGCTCTGCAGGGAAACTCTGGGAGGCTTTGAGGGACAAGTGGGAGACGAGAATGGGCAGAGCCCAATCCCTCACCTGCCATTGGAGCTGCACTTCTCAACTGTTTTACGTTTTGGATTTTGGTGTGAGTTGTTGTTGTTATTGTTATTGTTGTTAGGTACCATCAAGTCAGGTCCAACTCATAGCAACCCTATGTACAACAGAACAAAACAATCCCCACCATTGTGCCAGGCACACAATCTTTTTTATGTTTAAGCTAATTGTTACAGACACTGTGTCAATCCATCTAGGTGAGGGTCTTCCTGTTGTTCATTGACGCACCACTCTCCCAAACATGATGTCCTTCTCCAGGGTCTGGTCCCTCCTGACAACATGTCCAAAATACATCAGATGCAGTCTAGCTATCTTTACTTTCAAGGAGCATTCTGGTTGCCTTTCTTCCAGGATGGATCTGTTGGTTCTTTTGGCCGTCCATGGTATATTCAATATTCATCTCCAGCACCATAATTCAAAAGCATCAATTCTTCTCCTGCTTTCCTTATTCACTGTCCAGCTTTCACAAGCATATGATGCAACTAAAAATACCATGGCATGAGTCAGGCACACCTTCGTCTTCAATGTGACAATCTTTACTTTTCAACACTTTAAAGAAGTCTTTTGCAACTGCTTTTCCCAATGCAATGCGTCTTTTGATGTCTTGACTGCTGCTTCTATGGGTGTTGATTATAGAACCAAGTAAAACAAAATCTTAGGCAGCCTCAATCTTTCCTCCACTTATCATGAAGTTGCTTACCGACCCAGTTGTAAGGATTTTTGTTTTCTTGATGTTGAGTTGCAATCCATACTGGAGGCTGTGTTCTTTGATCTTCATCAGTCAATGCTTCAAATCCTCTTCTATTTCAGCAAGGAAACTTGTGTCATCTGCATAACACAGGTTGTTAATGAGTCTTCCTCCACTCATGATGCCACATTCATTTTCATAAAGTACAGCTTCTCGGATTATTTGCTCAGCATAGAGACAAAAGAGGTATGGTGAAAGGGTACAGCCTTGACACACAACTTGCTTGACTTTAAAACAGAAAGTTTTAAAGTTTAAAACAGTCAGTGTTTCCTTGTTCTGTTCAAATGACTGCCTCCTGGTCCATGTACAGATTCCTTATGAATACAGTTAAGTGCTCTGGTATTCCCATTCTTTACAACGTTAACCATAATTTGTTGTGATCCACAGAGTCAAATGCCTTTGCATAGCCAATAAAACATGGACATCTTTTTGATAGTCTCTTCTTTTGGCCAATATCCATCTGACATCAGCAATGATGTCCCACATTCTACACCCTCTTCTGAATTGGCTTGATTTTCCAGCAGTTCCCTGTCTATATACTGCTGCATTTGTTTTTGAATGATCTTTAGCAAAATTTTACTTGTGTCTGCTATTAATGATATTGTTTGAAAATTTTCACATTCAGTTGGATCCCCTTTCTTGGGGATAAGCACAAATATGGATCTCTTCCAGTCAGTTGATCAGGTAGCTGTTTTCCAAATCTCTTGGCACAGACAAGTGAGCACCTCCAGTGCTGTTATCTGTTTAAGGAAACATCTCTATTGGTATTCCATCAATTCCTGGAGGCCTGTGTTTCACTAATGCCTTCAAGGCAGCTTCCACTTCTTCCTTTAGTACCATTGGTCCCTGATCATATGCAACCTCTTGAAATGGTTGGTCATCCACCAATTCTTTTTGGTATAATGACTCTGTATATTCCTTCCGTCTTCTTTTGATATGAATTACATTTATCAGAAGGCTGAACTCTCTGGAAACGACTAGCCTAGATGATTGCTTCGATCCATTGCAGCCCTGAGCTCAGTATTATTCTTCCCTCCTGAGAAGGCCAGAGAGGAGATTCTGTCCAGAGCCATGATGGCCAACAGCCCCTTTGGAAATCCCCCCCAAGGATTGACATTCTGGATGAGCTCCTTTGCAGCTTCCCTGGGACCCAACTAGAACACACTGATAGATGGTAACTGAAGGTTTGTCATTAGGCACATCTCCTTTTTCAATCTAGGCAATGTCTCCCAACTTTTTTCTTTTCCTTCCTTCCTTCCTTTCTTTCTTTCCTTTCCTTTCTTCCTTTCTTTCTTTTCACTTAGGGCTGAACCTAGGGCCTTACACATGCTTTGCAAGTGCTCTACCACTGAGCTGCACCCCCAGTCCATTTTTATTTTTTATCTTGAGACAGGATCTTACTAAGTTAGACAGGCCACCTCTGGCCTCAAACTTGTGATCCTCCTGCTTCTGCCTCTGGAGTCACTGGGATTACAGGGATGAGCCGTCACACCCGGCTAGTCCCCCAACTTTCTTCGTGAGAAGGAATTGAATTACCTTTCCTTTCATTGAAGGTGCAAAACAGAGAGCTCAGGCTACTGCCACTACACCTACCTACAGTCAGGGGGTGGGGTGTCATGACCCACAAAGCCTACAGCTTGGACAGCAGCCCACCAAACAGTTTGGAGATGCCACAGGGAGGGCTGTGCAACATGATGGGAACTCTCCAGGAATGCCAAAGGAAACTGTTAAGTAAATCAAAAAATGAATGGGCAAACAGAGAGGCCACTGCCAAAATGCACTTTTCCCTTGAAAGGGTCACTTTGGAAGCTGTTATCAGGCATGTTTACCTTGCTGTGAATGAGGTATCTTAAAGCAGGAGTTGCTAGGAGGAAGGAAAAGTTTTGGAAACCAGATGTCACTCCATAAAGAAAGAACAATGCAGAAAGAAATGTGGTGCATGCCAGAAGATCACCCACATAACTTCATCCTAGCCTGGACTACCCCCGACACCTTACCTCTGCCTGCCCTCAGCCTTTTCTCCTCTCTCTCTCTCTCTCTCTCTCTCTCTCTCTTCCTCCCTGGCAGCACATCTCAGCCCAGGGCCCAGGTCCTGAAAGGTGGTTTTAGGGTGAAGGGAAAAGTATTTTGCCAGGAGTAGGGGCATGGGGGAGGGGATGTCAGCCTGTGCCATCTCGAGGGGTGTGGCCCCAGCAGTGTAAACATGTAGGAGGGAGTGGCTTCCGGCCAGAGCTTTGGGCAGCTGGAAAGAGCTGAAATTCCTACCTGGCCTTCTGCTCCCTTCCCCACCTGCCACGGCAGCAACTTCACAAACAAAACTAGGCAGAGACGGAAGTCAGTGGCTTCTTTGCAATGACATCCGCCCCTCCCAGGGCCTCTACCCTTGGGCAGTCCCAGGACAGGCTCAGCTCTAGCCTTCAGTACCTGAGACTCCAGGTCAGCCTGTGCTATCCAAGCTCCCGGGCGTGGCCCACTTCTTTGGCCTGTAGACAGCCTCCCATGGGTCACCCAGATTCATAGGTGGAGAATTCAGCCCGCTTAAACTTTCTGGATTCCAGGGTCTTCCTTAGCGAGCAAAAGGTACAAAGGAAGTTTGAAAAATACAAGGTGTCCCTCAAGGGCCAGAAATAAGCATTAGACCATTTACTGTGCGTTCAAATCCTGCCTCTATCTCCCGCTGGGTTTCGGGGAAGTTAGAAGTTTCAGTTGCCCCCATTTCTCATTAGTGGTGCTCACATGACTGTCTCACCACTTTGGGAGGCAGGATAAATGAGATAATGCATGTGACCACCCCACCCAGGCCGTACTGTTGGTAGAGGTTGGTGACATTTCATGGAAGCTCAGATTGCAAGATGTGCTATTATTTTACCTTCCACTGAGAGAGAACTATGTTGTTGCTGAGCTAGGAGACCCTGTGGGATTAGTGGAATTCCAAATTACAGAGAGGGTGAGGGGAGCAGGAATGCCACTCTCCACAGTAACAGTTCCCCCCTCAGGTTATTATTTGTTTGCTTGCTTGCTTTTGAGACAATCTCCCTAGGTATTCCAGGCTGGCCTTGAACTTGTCATCCTCCTGCCTCTGCCTCCTGAGTGCTGGGATTACAGATATGAGCCATGATGCCTGGCTCAGAACGCATTTTAGAATCCAGTGCCCAGACTGCATCCTGATTAAGCCCAAACCTCTGGAGTGTGGCCCAGTAATCGCTCCATGCCTTTGTTTCTCTGTATGCAAAGCTGAGATAATTACAGGATGGGCTTCTGGGGTCCATTGTATTAAATGAGTTAATTCCCGTTAAGTGATTTTGAACAAGGTCCACAGAAATGCTGTCGTTCATGTTAACAGTCACTCATTTCTGTACCCCTGGGATCCCAGCACACATTAGGCATTTCCTGAATGAGCAGACATGTAGACTTGAAGACATTATCATGTGACTGTGGCCCTGCCTCCCCCTCCCTGTCCCCTGTGGCTGGGAGAGCCCCACTCTGGCCTCCCCCAGGGGGGTGGGAACACCAGAAGAGGCTCACCTGCCCAAGGGCCTCCTGTCCAAAGTCCAAGGAAGCCTCACCCTCCCTTGTGCTGCGTCACACCCCCACCTGCCACGCCCCCACCTGCCAAGTCTCTAAGAGTCAATGACAAGAACCAAACCTCCCCAGGCTCCCCACCCCTTTCCTGCTTTTATTATTTTCTTTTCCATAAAGATTAGTCTCTGTTGCTCCTCTATCATGGACCAGAGGATAAACATGTGGTCCAGAGGCAGAGAAAGGCCAGGCCTGAAGGCCCCACTACCCCCACCCCAGCAGCATAAACCCAGGGCTTTTAAGCAAGGAATGGTTTTCAGTAAATCTCTCCTATCAGCAGAAACCTTTGAAAGAGTTTGTTTAAAGGCCAGGGAGATAAACAGCAAGGAGAAGTGTTTGTTTAAGATGTATGTTCTGTGTGGCCACTCTGGGGCCCGGATTTACATCTGCGGGGAGGGGAGCCACTCAGAGACCAGGCTGAGAGCCTCCCAGGAGCAACCCGGACTCCTGGGTGTGGACTGCTTCCAAGTTGGGGATCTGTGTCCTCCAGGCAAGGCGGTGAGCTAGGCTGCACCTGTGGCCCTTCCTGGGCCAGGGAAGGAAAGGGAGCTAGAAGGAGCTGCAGGAAGGAGGGGGCCCTTCTCACCCTGCACCCATCAGTGAGGAGGGTCCCCAGAAGGACCTGTTGGTGGAAGGCATGCAGAAGTCCCCCAGGAAGCCAGTCCACTCCCATCCCCCCACACTCAAAGCGGAGAGCAGGCCTAGTCTGGGGCCCACCCCAGACAGCTTCACCCTCACTGCCCAACCTACCCCAAGGCAAGCATCTGAGGATGGCCTGCTCTGTGACCTTGGGCCAGCCCTCGGTCTCTTCTCGGCTGTGAAAACAGCATGGCCACATGAGAGGGTTTTAAGTCATCCTCCTTCCATTTAACAAATAAGTACTGAGCACCTACTTAATTCTAGGCGCTCTGCGAGGTGCTTGGGATTTGTTAACATTAAAGGAAACCAGGTCTCTGCCCCCTGGAAACTTAAAGCAGAGGGAGACAGACAATGAGCATGTGCGTGGTCCAAAGGCACCTGAGCTACCAGAGGAGATGGAGCAAGGCACCAGGACCTGGGAGGGAAGGTGGAGGTTGGCCACCCTGAAAAGGTCATCTTTGAAGGAGATGAAGTTATGGGAGGGGTGGGGGTCTAAGCAAATTCCCAGAGGATTGAGTCAAATTTCAAATGGCCAGCCCTTGTATGGCCCTGGAACACGGTCCTGTGGTCAGGAACTCACCTATGAGGTTTGCTATGAGGAAGCAGTTGTGGAGGGCTGGGATGGGCAGGACAGCCTGATTCAGGGGCTCCTGATTCAGTGGGGTTTACATGGGGTTTGCCCTGGATTTCCTTCTCTCAGCCAAATACCAAGGAAAGAGGTTCTGGAGATGGGGAGACAGGAGGCTGATGACAGGGCTCCAACCCAGGGGGTCCTCGGGGTCTAGAGGCAAAGGCAGCTGGATTCTTGAGGCAAATTCTCAGCTCGGATAAGGAATGTGGACTTGCATCCTGGCTCTGCCTCCTTCTTCTAATGCTTCCCTGGCCAGGTGACCCAGGAAGGTGACTTGAAGCTTCCTGGGCCCATCTTTTCTCTCCAGTAAGTGGGAATAATAAATCCTCCCCTTCCTGGGTGGTTGCAAGGATGAAAGAAGGAATGGTGGGTGTTTGTGCCTAAAATGTTATGTTGCTGTTGTTGTTAGTGTTGTCGAGTCAGTATCCGACTCACAGCCGCCTTATGTACAACAGATGAAACAGTATTGTTAGTGCTCCTCTGCTATTCACAGAATTTTCAATGGCTGGTTGTTTTTGGAAGTGGGTTGCTGGGTCTGTCTCCCAAGCCTACAGCATCTGGTGTTCCCAGGAGGTCTCCCATCCAAGTACTAACCAGGCCCGGCCCAGCTTAGCTTCCGAGATCTGACGGAGTTGGACGCCACAGTGCTACTGCTGCAGACAAAAGGTTATAGATGATCAGTAAATGCTCGGTTTGCCTGTCAGGTCCTTACAAATCCTTTCAGATTCCTCTGTGGCTCTCCTTTGGGAGAGCGATGGGCCCCGTGGATCCCAGACTCAGAGCAGAAGATGTGGGATAACTGAGCTGTCTGTGGGCCACTGAAGGACCAGTGTACTGGAGAAAGTCTAGTTCTGCATCCAAGGGCTACAAGGAAGGTCGGAATTTCAGGGCAACAGATTTTCACTCACGCTCAGGAGGGATTTCTAGTGCCTGATGCTATTTAACAGCAGAAGGGGCTTTCAAGGTGCTGAGCTCCTACTGGGTAGTGACAATGCAGAGATTGGGGGGCTCCTTCCCTGGGAGGAGGCCAGCCCTGCTGGTCTCCAGAGCCCCTTCCAGCTCTGAGATGTGGGGATTTGCCTCCACTCCTTTTGGGGCTCCGAAGTCCATGGAAATTTTCTCCAATACTTCGTGCAGACTCGCCTGGCCTGTGTCCTGCCATGTGACAGGCCATCACGTCTGGGAGATAAATCTGTGCTAAATATGGAATGGCTCCAGATTAGCGTGTTAGCCCCGCCAGCCAACCCAGGTGAGGTTAACAGGCTCTGCGACGTGTTCCCTCAAAGGTACAAAGAGCGGTGGAACTTTCAAGCACTGAGGGAAGGACTGAGAGACAGATATGTTTGGGGAAACGTGCCTGAGTAGTTTATCAAATAGTTCCTGCTACCCTCCAAGCCTGACCCAGAATAAGATTAACTTTAGCTCACATCACAGACCATGGCTCAGCCATTTAAAGGGCCAGAGTGCCACCTTGGCTCCTCCCCACCAGCCAGCTGGAGTGCCGGGATCTCTGGGCTCCTTTTCCCTGACCCGTTGACACTTTGCCAAGAAGAACCCACTCGCCTGGCAGCCGGAAGGCAGCACTTTTGTTTTCAAAGCCTCTGTATCTCCTTTGCTTCCTCCTCCTCCTTCCCCCCACCCCCCAAAAAAGGAGGATGCCCTTCTGTTGACTACACAGCCTGCAATTTTGCTGTCAAATCTCAGCCAGGAGGTCAGTGTTGTGACTGGCTGTGTAAGGATCGCTCCCTTAAGGGTAATTACACTAAATTCCCCTCTGAAGGACAGCTCTCTCTGGATGGAATACAAGAAAAGCCCTCATCCCCCATTCACGGAAATGCATGGTTTCTGTGGCTGTCACTGGTACTCTGGCAGCAAGACACTTCAAGGCGCTCCGACTACTCAGAGGTGAGGTTGCAGGGTGGCAACCACAGCAGAACCCAGGCCACAGGGATGGATAGCCAAACAGGAAGCAGAGAGGACCCCAGAGGGTCCTGGGTGGCCACACAGGAACTGGCTCCAGTGATGAGCATCTCCACCTGAGCTGGCCCAGCCCTGAATCAGGAAGACAAGTAGGTCCCTCCACTTGCATCCAGCCCAGGAGAGGCGACACCTTGGCATTTGGTCATTCCTTTGTTTAACAGGATAGCTTTGAGCGCCCATCACCTGCCCTGTACTATACCAGGCACTGAAGAGGAACCCAAGAAGGGGCAGCAGCCCCCTCCAGAAAGAGCTACAGAGCTCTTGAACAACACAAAGCCCTCGCACATGAAAGGCAAATTGATATCCAAGCCCCCCCACCCCCAGCTCCCATCAGATGGGAAACACCTCCACCCTTGTCCTCTTCTGCCCTGAGGCCCCAAAGATGGCAGGGATGGCCATGACCTGCTAGGTCTAGCGCCCATACTTCCATTCTTCCTATCCTAGGGAGACCCCAGCAAGAGTTGGGGAGTCACTCACCCACAACAAACAGTTAAAAGGAAGAAAGCGGGTCTGGCGATATCAATGCACTTTGATAACAATAAACTCTGCTTTTAATTTATGCTAATGTGTAGGGCTGTGGTGACAGTAAGAACTAAATTACAGAGTGGCTTTCGAGCTGGTAATTATCCCTCCATTTTTCGCTGCTCTGGAAGATGGACACACAATTATGCTCTCTTGCTGTATATTAATACAGATTCTTGACATCTTCAGCAGACCTGGAGCTGTCATCGAGCTTTTTGTCTCCTTTAATTGAAAATTAATGGTTACTGGGTTGCCACGGAAACAGAGGCCACGGACGCCAATGGCGCTCACGTCTCACTGAGGGACTGGCTGCATCGGGAGTCCGGAATGACCTTGAAAGTTAAAAGAAAAAAAAAAAAAACTTAAAAAAGAAGGGGAGAGGAGGGGAAAGGAGGACAGGAGGGTGGGAGAGTGTGGGTCAGAGCTGAGAGAGAGAGAGCCGGAGAAAGAAGAGAAAGAAAAGAGAGACAGGGAAGAGGAAAAGAAAGGAGAGGAAAAGATTTAAAAATGAGAAAGAGAAAATTCCAGGAGGTTAGGAACATGGATGCTTGAGAGGAAGAAATTAAGCTAGTAAGTTTTACCTCTCAATTTTTTGCCTCTTACCTCCTATGTTCACTTCCTCTCTCTCTCTCTCTCTCTCTCTCTCTCTCTGCCTCTCTCTCTCTTTAAAAAAAGACCAACTGAAAAAGTGGAAGCTGGGTTTCAGCTCCCACATCTGTGGTTCTTGGAATCTGTATGAGTAAGAAGTCAGCATCTGCCTGGAGCCAGGTGAGGCAGAGACAAAGGCTCCTTAGAGCCACGGGGG